>CAKALU010058757.1:2555-15714 GCA_916700995.1 Hozukius guyotensis
TATGTGGAGGTAGAAGGAAGTTACCGCTTTTATTGTTGTAGTCTGAGTAACGTGACGTCATATCCGTTCCGTATCCGTCAACCAAAACAAACCTCAGAGAGTGTAAAACGTTGGAGGGTCGGCGTGGATACGACCTGCACCCTCACATGTTAAATCCAGCTTGGTAAACACTACACATCCAGTAAAGGATGGAAACACTTTGGGTTTCACACATTGACAGGAAAAGCAGAGCTAGACATCACGGCTAAAGCTGCATGCTAACTTATAAAAAAGTATGTCCAAAATATGTCTGAAAATAAGTCCGAACAAAGGCTGAAAAAAGTCAGAGGAAAAAAAAGTCTGAAAAAAGCCGAAATATGTCCAAAAAATATCTGAAATATATCCGAAAAAAGGACGAAAAAATGCCAAAGTATGTCCAAAAAAGGCCAAAAAAGGTAGAAATATGTTCAAACAAAAGTCTGAAATACGTCCGATAAAAGTCCGATATATGTCTGTATAAAAGTCTAAAACATGTCTGAAATATTTCTGAGAAAAAGAAGAAAAATGTCAGAAAAAGCGGAAAAAAGGCAAAATATCCCCAAAAAAAGTGTGAAAAACGTTAGAAGGAAACGTTATCGTATCTCCGTGGTCAAACGGGCCGACGCTACAACTGTAGAGCACCCATATAGTGATAGGAACGTGATTGAAACGGCCCCGATGGAGCTGACCATGGATGGATAAAGAGAACGGAGCTGACGGGAGAGCTAGAGACCACCTTGGAGAAGTTACAGGAAGTAGACACGTGGGACTAGTTTTCAAAATAAGGTGTTAACAAAGGGAACTGTATATACAAAATACATCTATGGAAATAAGATTGATTGGATTATATTCACCAGAAGTATAAAACATTATATGTCCCTTATAAATTAAAAAGAAAATACCACTAATCTGTGAGGGAAATGTCTTTATTCTTTGATTTTTGGGTTGATGGATAATAAATAATTCCTGACAGTGACTGATATATTTGACTTCAGGACGTCTCTGACTACATACATGCTGAAAATCAAACATTTTAATTGGATTCATTTAGAGATTTTCTAAAGTAAAAGTCCCTAGAAGTGTATGATTCAACTTTTTGTGTTAAAAAAGTTAACAAAAATCAAAATAAATTGCAATATCGAATCGCAATACATATCGAATTGGCACCCAAGTATCGTGATAGTAGTATTTTGTCATCACTCTTTTCTCTCCATACTCTAATGAGTATATCCTACTACTACTGTCCTTGACAGCAGAAACTAAAGAGCTTGTTATTTTAACAAAGATAAAACTGATTATTTTTCCACTCTTTGGTCTTCACAGTGGTCACGCTGTCAAAGCCTCGTGGGAGGTGTTGCATAAAGCCTCTGGTTTGCCGGTGTTGATGGCGTGGAAAGATTTAGTTTGACTTAACATTTTTGTGACATTCTGCGACACTTTACTTGACAGAGTAATTTATTTCATCCCCGGCAGCTAAATATATAACATGAGCCAGACAACACAAAAAAGAATAAACTGGGCAATTGGACACTTTGAGCTGCTGACTATACTATACTATACTATACCTCCAGAAGATATTCTGGGTCGCTGCAAATGCCAAATAAAAAGAAGTTTTCAAAAGGCCCCCGTGGGACAGGTTTATAAATATAAAAATCTTTATGGCTCAAAATGTCACAACACAAAGAGTAAAAGTTGACCTTGTTTGCAGTTCAAGGTATCCTGCCAAGTTTCATAGGCTTCTCTTTTATAACAGTGGTCTATTTAAACTAGAATTACAGTCGAGTTACAGTTTACATCCACGTCTGTCCAAAATGTCATCACTTCATCATTTTATCCATAATTATTAGCATATGAATACTTCAGTTATGTGAGGTCACAGCGACCTTTGACCACCAAAATCTTGTGTTCACGAGACTGGGACAGACAGACGCGTACGTACGGACGGGCTGAAGGAAAACCCGAAAACATAACACCTCTGACCGCGGCTATCGCTGCACGGTGAAGAGGCATAAAGAGGCTCGTCGTTGCAGTACAGCGGCTGGACACTCGGACAAACTGCCAGCAAGGCTGACCTGCAGCGCCGTATCAAGCTCCATGAACAGATACTCACTAGACCAGCAACATTAAGGTGACAAACAACCCATAATACAACATTTTCTTTAAGTTACAGGCTTAACTGGCAACAAATTATGCACATCAACACCCCGAACCCCCACTGGTACCGTCTCGGTGCACATCAACCTGCAATGACGCTCGTCGGATCATCAGAAACGTTTCCCAGCATCGATGTGCATCATCTCCCCAAAAAAGAAGAAGCATCTTTATCACATTTGCTCTCTAAAGTACGTCTGTCTGTCTGTCTGAGACATCCTGTGTGCTGCCAGCATCCTGACTCACATTGAATGATGTACGTGCAACACATGAGCCACCTCTCACTCTAGTCAAAGAGCTGCTGGGAGCTTTTCCAGGTTCAAATAGTTTATATTTGGGCCCATATGATACTTTAAAAGTGTTGAGAGTCTTTATATGTTTCAGAACACAATTTAGTGGTGGTGGACCGGTGGTCAGCAAACATGGTGCGTCCCAGGGCAAACGGAAGCAATGCTGCTACTTCCTCTTCCTTTGCCGAGGAAGGGCTCGTCTTAGTTACCAGGAAGAGGCAGAGCCAGGTGAGGATTGTTGTCTTAAGAATGTGGTCACGCCAAAAGGGTCCGCTTCGGGAACAAGAGTAGATGAAGATATCAACTATATGAATACCATGGCATGTACAAGAGCCCGTGGGTACAGGAGGAGTGACGAGCTACCCGGTGTTAGGAAATGTAACCACCTCACTCATTTTTCTCTGTACAAGAAGGGTCAGAGCCGCCTGTTTTTCACTGATGTATTTGGGGTGTTAACAACAGTGAAACATATGAAGATGTGATATACTCCTTCCTGCAGCGGTGGGGGCGTAGCAGCAGCAGCAGCAGCAGCAGCAGCAGCAGCAGCAGCAGCAGCAGCAGCAGCAACAGCTGAGGGATGGAGATGGACGGTCATCGAAATAAATAAAGCTTCTCAACCAGCTCTGGGATTTAAACTGACAAACTTTTGCATCATAAGCTCAGTTCTCTAAAAAACTTGAGGCAACGGCCACCCACCTCACCTGGCACTCAACAGCAAGAAGAAAACAGCCTGTTTGTGGGTTACACAGGAAGATGGAGCAAAACATGATTCACAGTCTCTGCAGGGGGGGGGGGGGGGGATTTGTCATCCTCTGTTTAGTGTTCAATAATTCAAGAGATGCAGAGACGAGCGTCTCCACCGATGCTTTTATATGTGAAACGTCTTAAGATAGATTGGCTGATGACTCCCCAGCCAGTTTAACTTTAATGCCAGCAAACAGTTGATAAGAGGAGGTTGTCACGCTGATCAGAAGAGCGACATGTCTCCTTTAGAGAGACGCTCCTCTGTTGTTTGACTAGTGGAGCTTCTGTTTGCTGTGAAGTTTCTGCAGAATCAAAATGAGTGATAAAGCCGGGAGAGCGAGTCAGACACTTTACTTTCATTCCAGGAAGCATTTTGCATTTTGTATCCTCCCCTCCCAATCTGCCTATATCACGTCTGTGAATGCGTTTCTGTTTGTGTAAAAATTAAACAGAGTGCCTGTCGTTTTCTTTATAAAGACCAGAAACACTTAAACGCTTTGCTCTCAGAGCAGCAGACATTATGTGTGACAGGTTGTGACATTTTTCTAAATAACCGATGCCTCTCTCAGCAGTGACTTTATCACGCACGTCTACTCACAGTGTGACACGCCGGCCTCCGAAAAACTAAAACAGAAAGTGGTTTTCTGTTAGTGAATTTAAACTGGATGCAGTTTGACTTTGCTGCCAGCAGTCAGCGGATACAACAGAACACTTTGATCAAGGTCAACTGAACACACTTTCCTCAGTGTCTTGATCTTAAAGCACATTAATCATATCACTCGGTTCCTTGACTCTACAATCGAGTGTTTTGCATGCAAATGGGAGTAAAGAAAGTGTTTTTCTGTTCGTAAAAAAAAAAAGGAACCCAGAGCAAGTCATCACATCTGAACTTTACTTTCCAGTAATCAATGAAAAGGAGAAGCATTTTTTAAAGGTCAACGGAGAAGCCTTTTCTGCTCTGCTTTTCAAAACAAAAGCTGACACTCACATGCAGCAGGATGATGATAACTTCCCCACCGAGCTGATGACTTCAAGCGCTTTCAACATGTCACATTAAAGTGACACGTTTGAGCACTAGACGGCAAAACAGAGACGGGGGATGTTTTCTTTGCTAACCAACCGGGAGACGGGAGGAGAATGATCTGATGTGTTGACGGAGCAGAGGAGTGTCGACAGAGAGTTGTGAGAGGTTGACGTGTTTATTATTAAAATCTATACTATGGATGAATAATCTTTAAACTGGAGGCAACAGCAGCTGATACTGACTGACTGTTCTCACCGGCTGCAACACCTTTACACAAGACTGTTTGTGTCTCTCTTCCGTTCACATTCCTGCTCATAAGCTGCAGAGCAGAGCGTGATTAAGTTCTGCAAACACCTCCAGCCCCCCCCCCATGGTTCATCCTCATGATTATCTACATGCAAATCCAAAAGATGAAGTCCAAAACAAGAGATGAGTCAGTGGAGAAAAGGTCACTTTCCTTTCAACGCTGATCTTTGGTGCAGAGGAATGGATCCAATTTGGAAAAAGCAGTTTTATTCTCTGTGTTCCTCACATGACTCTCTCGATGTGCTACCAATTATCTCAATAATGTGTCATGTTGGGCTCATTGGATACTTCTGTCATTATAAAGCCTTTTTGGTGGCAGCTGGCAGCATGATGGTACTTTGGTCGATTGCTCTCTCCACCACTTTAGAGTGAAGTAGAAACTTTGATAATCCCCTAACTTTCCACATTGCACCATAAAAGCAACGCATTTCCGTTGCCATTCCGTTGAAATGCGCTAAAACGCAGCGTTTCAGACAGAGCGTGAATGCAGGTATATTCAGACAGACAGTATGCTTTTAACATTACAGCATGTAAACATGTTCTAGTAGAAACACAAAATACAAGTATGAACCTGAAAATGAGCTGATGTGGGATCTTTTAAAGCTGGGTTCAACAGCAAATGGAGCAAATATGATTAAAAAAAAGTTATTTTTATAAAACAATGGCTATATCCTGACAGTAGAACATGAGACAGGTAATCTGAAAAAAATCATGTGTCCTCCGGTGCTCCATATCGGCATCTGCATGATTTCACAGACCGGATTAAAACAACCTATCAGAGCCGATCTGGAGTCTGCCGTCCAGCTGCCGTCTATGAGAATCACGAGTCATCACTTACGAACTCCGACCAAACAGTCAAACTAGGCAGCGCTGATCAAATATGAATCAATATTCTGTTACTGTAATGCCTATTTCTCTCCTCACATGTTCTCAGAATCATCTTGTAGTGCACGGTTTAGCTGTAAAATGAGAAAGTTTGCAGCCATGTTGAGATCAAGTTGAGGAAATACCAAGCACCGCCCACCAGCCGGAGCACGACCAATAGGAACGCTCTCCTTCTCTGAAATGACCTGTGATTGGCCAAAGTCTCCCGTCACAGGTTAGATGTTCTAAAGCCTGAAAACAGAGCCATGAGGAGGAGCAGAAGTCTAGTTTTCTCTCAGAACACTTGAATTACAATATGCTGAAAGGTTATTAGGAAGACATTTACTCGTGTTTGTTAATGGGAACAACATTTAAAGATGTAAGATCTAACAGTCATCGGTGCCCCGTTTTCACCTCGCAGAGCTAATTCCAGCAAAGTAGTAAAACAGAATCCACGGCGAAGAGCTGAAGGTCTGCAGCGCATTCAAACACAATCTCCTGCATTTGTGGGAGCCTGAGGTGGACACGCTGCCCGGTGGACATGAATTATACAAGCGGTGGTGATGCTCTGCCCTGAAGCAGCGCGTCCTCCCACACAGGAGAAACACTTACATCACAAACGGACGGCTAGAACAACGTCCAGCACTGACCAAGGTCAATTGTTATTCTCCAGCACGGCGCTCCATCTGTTTGTGTGTGTTCACCTCTAACGCACTGTACTGAACACACACATTCACTCACTCGGACTGGAGAGTGGCTGTGCACGGGGGGACGCGGCGATGCCGGACAGGTCGAGGTCGGGCTTCGGCCCCACGGCAGCGCTCACCCGACATCGAGGGAGTGTCTTCGGGGAGTGGAGGCTGCAGGATTTTAAATTTAGCCGCTGAGCGTCCTCATGTCTGTCTCTCCTGCTGCGTTCTGAATCCCCTCGTTGCAGACCTCCACACAGCAGCAGACATTTATTATCTTAATTGTGCACCTGTAGGTCGCAGGTGTAACGGGCGTCCTGCAGCTGCTAATGTGTCGTCTGAGCGTCCCGCCCACCACACACACACACAGAGACAGGCACATTTGTCTCGGGTGGAAAAATCAATAAGGGTCGTGAGTCCTCTCGAACCTTAACATTTAAACATATTTAAGTGTTCTCAAATGTCCCTGCAGGCCACCGTACCCTCCCTCTAACCATTACCTAATTAAATCTAAATATTGCTTCATTCATGCTTTGTGTAAGCTGCTTTACACAAACTCAGACATGGTTTCCATGAAAAATAAATACATGTGCATTAATGCTGCACATTTCAGCTCTAAAAGACTTTTCAAAAGCAACTAAAAGGTTTGATTGGACTTCTGTGCTGGAGAAAGTCGTGCTTGAAGCTGGATTTGATGTTTTTGGTTTGTCCTTTATATAAAACTTTGTTCTGTATTACTAAAACAACAGAAACAACAAATGATGCATGAAATGCCTCAGACTTTTTCAATTCGGTGCTGCAGCCACAACGTCGACGGTTCCAACCTTCACATGCATGAAGACGCTTTAGTGAATTGAAAACACAAACAGAATATGCTTCATGTGGTTCGTGACACACTGCTGGAAGGGGATAATTATTTCCTTTCTCTCTTTTCTCCAGTAAGATATTTAAAGACTAATGAAACATTGCCAACATGTCAGTTCCTCCCCACCTCCCATACACATCTGAATATCAATTATTTGAGTTTAAGAACTATTAAAGAGGCGATAGAGAACTTTTCAAGCGTTTCCAAGTGGTATTATTGTTAGAAAACAGGGATCACTTTCTGTTTTCCCCAGAGCTATAGCGAGTGTGACTTATTCAGACCATCAAGAGAAAAGCAAGACATATATTGAAATATATTATATTGTAATTCCTTCCCAATGCTGCTCAGGGTTATCTCAGTCCACGGCAAACAGAACGGCGTCTCTCCCTCGCTGCAACCACTAAGCTTTATGCAAATGAATGCGCATATGGTTTCATCTCACCACTTTTAGCAACGTTTGGAGCTAGTGCTAGCTACTATAATCTAAGGTCACATCAGTTTAAAGTCCCTTCTATCAGTACAAAAGCTGGTAAAACCAGCCTGATCCACTACGGTCGATGGTCCTGCAGGCCTAGCTTAAACTGGAGACCCTTAGCACTTTAAAGCTAGTGCTAGCTACTTACTTACTTCAGACGGAAGTTTGTAATTCTCCAAAACAGTTATAATCTAAGGTCAAATAAATAGAAAACACATGATCAACATGCTGCCCTGTTGATGCTCTGTATGATGATGTCATGTGTATTTTGTCGAACCTGCTGTTGCTGTCGTGATTCAATGTTGTCTTGTTATGTGTTGGACGCTGCTATTTGACCCTGTCTCGGCTACGTCTCACTTATAAAAGAGGTTTTAATCTCAGTGTGACTTCCTAGTTAAATAAAGGTTATGATGATGATACTCTCAGCCCAGTTTGCACAGCAGTTCATGAAATAGTCACAATTCATATGTAATCCACACAATTGTGAACCGGGAAGTATGCAGAGCGGCGGACGCTGCGTAGGGAGGAGGTCGGGGTGGATGGGGGGGTCAGAAAACATCAGGCTTTCACCAGGAGACCGGCGTTCATGTCCCGTGTGAAACCGGAAGTCAACGTTGATTTATTTGTTAAGTAACCTCCGGTGTTTTTTTAATCCAAACTGCTTTCTTTTCCTAAACTTAACTAAGTAGTTTGTTGCCTAATCCTAACCAAGTCAATCTAGTAGTTTTATTTTAAAATGACTAGAGCGGACCCGTGCATCACGTGTTGCTGGACATTCGTAGGAAAACACACGAAAAACCTGTTGCTGAAAGTCGTGCTGAGCGTCATGAATAAAAGGGAAAGTCATGTCTATGTACATGAATAACATCATGTATCATAAACTGCCGTGAGACTGATTCATTTCAACGAGTTGGTTCAACACAGCGGAGGACACACTGCATTTTGTTTCCTTTGTGCCGTAAATGGAGCCTTCGTTTTCCAGATCACGACCCGGCGGCAGGAAGATCTGCAGAGTGAAAGCGAGGCTTATAGGAACCAATCTAAGACACAGATGGTTTCATTATCCTGCCACTTAAGGAATAATTTAAATGCAGAGAAGCCTCTGATCACATACAGCTCATATATAGGAGCCATTTAAAGAGCTTGTCAGAGTGACGGTGACCCTTTGACCCCACAGAATGAACATATGTGTTTGAAATACAAGCAGATGATGTTTTATATCTATAAGTAGCTGTGGTGTGTGCTTCCTGCAGACTGTGATGAGTTAATCTGAGCTGCTGAGATATTTAACAGGAGCCACGAGGTCAGCGGAAGAGGAGATTCAGTTTGGATTTGATTGGCTCGGGTTAATTACACCCAACGAATGTGAGTGTGTGTGTGAAAGGTCGGCTGTTCTAATCAAGCAGAGGGTGGATGAACCCTCGACTCCATATATATATATACACATGTATATATATATACAGTATATACATATATATATACTGTATGTATTACTCTGTTGCAAGCACGCTGCCAAGAAAACTTTTCCAATCCTCATTCCTTCTTCATTCCTCTCCTCTTCAACTCCTTCAATCATATCCTTGTCCCCTTGTTCCTCTTCTTTAATCTCTTGAAACATCCTCTCTCCTTCTCTCCTTCTCAAGACCACTTGAACTTTATCCTTCCTCCTCTCCTCTCCTCTCCTCTACCTTGATTGGCCTCCTGTCCTTTACTCAAATGTCTTACCTCCCTTCTTCTCCCATCAACTCCTTTGTCCCCCCCCTCTCTCTCTTGTTCTTCCCTCCTCTCCTCTGTCTTCAACTCCCCTCACTTCCTTTGCCCTCCAGTCGTCTCCTGTCCTCCTCTCAACCTTTTATCTGTCTCCTCCTCCTCCCCCTCTTCTCACGAGTCTCTCCATCCCCTCCTCACCTCGCCCTCTAATACCACGCATTACTTTTTGATGAGGTGTTATAGATTATTCAGATCACTTCCCTCCCGGATGAGGCTGCAGCTCTTCCTCTCTCGTCCTCGCTATAGTTGTACATCTCTCAGAATTGATTACCCCTAATGAACTAACCAGCATTGTGTGTGTGTGTGTGTAGGTGTGTGTGTGTGTGTGCTCTACAGCTGGTTAAAACATGCAAAGGCTTTTGTGTGTGTGTGTGTATGTGTGCAAACGGCTAATTACAAAGTGTTTTGATTTCAGGCTGCATTTAGTACGTCGGTGTCTGTGACTTCTTCTCGCCAATTAACAGCCGATCGTTGACGTCGTCGAGGCTGCTTCCACAGATTTATTTATTTACGCTGGCAAAAATATGTCAGCAGTCTAAAACATCACAAGCAAGGGCGTCTTTGATTGAAGATATTTTTTTTAATTGACCGTTTCTGTCACTGTGCAAAATGACTCACAAAACTCAAATAACAGGAAACACAAAATCTACAATGAAATATATCGTTTACTGGCTCTTTGGGAGGAAAACAAAACATTAAAGTAACAATGAAAATGACGTGACAGGATGTTCGTCATTCGAAGCCACAAAGGAGGGACATACTTGTCCTCAGACATAACATGAGTCTTATTATTGTCTTGGTGGTTGTTTTGCTACTAAGCTAGTGAGCAACACAAGAGTTGTAGAAACTGTGCAACACAAGGACCCAGATAGTCAGTAAAAGCTCCAATGTGTCATTAAAAAACAATGTTTCACTTTCTATTCGTACACGTGTATAATAACTAAACGATAACCAACCCAGACGCCAGAAAAAATGTTGCCATTGTACGTTTTTGCAAACCACGGACACGTTGATTGGCGACGTTTCCGAACCAAAAATATGTTTCCTCTCAGCTTTAAAGGGACTGTTTGTAACTTTTTAAGCATATAAATGTAGCGGGTCGGGACACATGCGCGCTCGCATATGCGCGTTCGCGTGTGGCCACTGCCTCTCCTCCTCTGTCTGCTTGCCTTCACTCAGACAGCGCGCGCGTTCTCGCTCAGCTCGCTCCACCTCTAGACGTGAACGCGCGCTCACTCCACACTGCAGACGAGTTAGTTTAACTCTGAGAATATCTAGTGAATGTACAGTGGACGTTTGTGCAGAAATAACTGCTGCAGCTCCTCCAGAACAACAGAGGTTTCCCGTGTCTTGTGAACTGACGGGACTCTGCAGAGAGAAACCTTACCGTCTCGTTACCGACCGGATGATGGTGTTTTCACTGTTCACTCCGGTAGCGGGCGGAGACGACAAGTTACTCGCTGCAGAGCCCCGCTGCCTCAGCCTGCGCTGAGGCAGGAAAAGCCAACACTAGGATCAGATCTAAATCAAGTTCATGGAGAGACCTTCGTCTGGTCAGCTAACATTACTGCCAAGCAGCTGAAATATAGAGTGATATTGTGGTTTTAGCTGACTTGTGTCGCCTCACTGTTTTGAGCGATGCTCGTTCATGTCTATATAGAGCGAGCAAGCGCGAGCTCGACGCTGACTTTCGTTGATTTCACGGCCACAGGTGTCGCTGTTAACAAGCATTTCTGAAAGTTACAAATAGTCCCTTTAACTGCCATAATTATGTGTGTCATTATTTGATGTGTTTGTTTATATAATATGCAATTTATTTTCTTGAATATTGAATTGTTTGTATTAAAACGTAGAAACTATGTTTAAGTCTTATATATTGTGTGTGGACACACAGATTGTATTCTCCGCTCAAAGATTTAAGTTTAAGATGACTGCATTTACCCGTATTTTGAAGAAACAGTATTCAAGTGGACTCGTTCCCTCTCGGTTGTGTGCAGACAGTGAGGTCTGTTTATGTGTGTGATGAGATTGTAATTATTCTGTACATTGTCGTGTATTTTGAACAGTTCAACGGTGGATTTGATGACGGTGATGTTGACTGAGGTGCACATTAAGAGATGAATAAATCCATCAGTAACAGTAAAGAACCACGGTGTTGTATGTATTTCCTGGAGGCAGTGATATCAGCCTCGTATCATGTTTGCAGAAACGCAAAATGCCACGTGGTTAACGTTGTGAAATGATTGGTTAGGTTTAGACAACAAAAGTATTTTGGTTAAGGTTAGAAAAAAGATCATGATTTGTGTTCAAATAATAATGTAACTTCATAACAACACAACAAAACCACTATAGTTAGATTTAGGAAACAAAACATCATGGTTGGGTTTAAAATGACGACGTTTGTACAGTGAAGATGACGCTGAACGTTGTGGACATGGGACATGAACAGCGGTTTCCTAAACTACGTCACTTGCTCTGACTGAATGCAAAAACGTCTACATTCAACGTATCCCTAGTTTGCAGAAACATCCCAATGCCAACATAGTTTCCTGGCGACTGGGCTGCGATAACAAGGTGTGTGAATACGGCACCTTTAGGGTAGCATTTCCCCCCCGCGTCCAGGCTTTGTGCCAAGCTAGGCTGCATGCTTCCTGGTCTGTACTGGACTCACAGAGATTAAATTGATATCTTTGACTCTGGAGAGGACAACATGTTCATTATTTTAACGCTGAGCTGTGGCGGTAGCTGCTTGGTAACTTTAACGGAGGCTCATCTCTTCTCCAACAGCCAACGACGTCCAATTAACACGATGCAGCCATAATGTTAATTGGCGACTCAAGATGGGCTTTTGAACTTCTCACCTCATCTGCATAATGGAATATGGATGTTGTATTAGCACCTACATAATTCAATCGACTGAATTGACGGAGCTCTCTCCATGTGTTTAGCATAATATCGCAGCTCTTTCTAGATCGCTAGATGATTAGCAGCAGAGATAATGGGGAAGGCTGAGAATATACGATGCACCGAGATGAAAGGCGAGGAGAGAAGAGAGGAAGATGAAAGGTGGATCTGCAGCTCTGCTCATTCAGGATTTCCAAACCTTCCACTTTTGAAAATGTCTTTGTCAGATGAAGTTCAAACTGATCTCAGTCCGGCTTCATCAACAGACCTGAATGTTCTACAGAGAAGCTACAGATTGTGAAAGTGGCTGCGGTGAACGCACACTACGTTTGTAGTTTCTTCTATTTCAGATGTTCCGTACAAGTATCTCATCTTACTCTACAAGTAAGATGAGATGTAAGCTACAGTAGATGAAACTAGAAAACCTAAAGAATCCACTGATACCAACAAAGTCAGTAAATAAAAATACAAAATTATGCTAAATTTTAGCGAGGAAAAACTGGCATGGACATTTTCAAAGGGGTCCCTTGACCTCTGACCTCCAGATATGTGGATGAAAATGTGTTCTATGGGTACCCACGAGTTTCCCCTTTACAGACATGCCCACTTTATGATAATCACATGCAGTTAGCTGAGACTCGGGTGAATCCAATGAGCCCAACTGTATTCATGTGTGATGATGTTAGTCCCCATAGGAGACATTTCATTGACCTCCCTGTATAAAATGACCTGTGGTGACCTCTAGGATAATCACAACCTCATGAAACGTTACAGGCACAAACTAGAGACCTAGAGCATTCAGAGGATGGATGGATCAGACTAGAGACCTAGAGCATTCAGAGGATGGATGGATCAAACTAGAGACCTAGAGCATTCAGAGGATGGATGGATCAAACTAGAGACCTAGAGCATTCAGAGGATGGATGGATCAAACTAGAGACCTAGAGCATTCAGAGGATGGATGGATCAAACTAGAGACCTAGAGCATTCAGAGGATGGATGGCTTTCCTAGCTAGATTGACAATAAGGGGGTTTCTGAGCAGTTTACACAACACAAGT
>CAKALU010058758.1:0-22661 GCA_916700995.1 Hozukius guyotensis
CAGTCTGAACCTCACAGTCTGAACCTCAGTCTGAACCTCACAGTCTGAACCTCACAGTCTGAACCTCAGTCTGAACCTCAAAGTCTGAACCTCAAAGTCTGAACCTCAGTCTGAACCTCACAGTCTGAACCTCACAGTCTGAACCTCAGTCTGAACCTCAGTCTGAGCCTCACAGTCTGAACCTCAGTCTGAACCTCACAGTCTGAACCTCAGTCTGAACCTCAGTCTGAACCTCACAGTCTGAACCTCAGTCTGAACCTCACAGTCTGAACCTCAGTCTGAACCTCAGTCCGAACCTCACAGTCTGAACCTCAGTCTGAACCTCAGTCTGAACCTCACAGTCTGAACCTCAGTCTGAACCTCACAGTCTGATTTTATTTTCAGTGATTTTCAGTTATGTAAGTGGACCTTGAGTTGAGATTTATTTTTCTAAAAACTAACACTGAAACTGAAATACACATGTTGTTGTTTTTTATTGTGACATTTATGAAAATCAAGTCATGGCCAAACCAAGTCCTTGAAAAGGCGATGACAAATTACCTGAGTCAGCTGTAAAATGAATCCACCCATGTGCCTAAAGCCAACTTTAGAATTGGATCTGATCTTATAACCCTTTCAGATATTTGCCAATGACAATCTAAATCTATCAGAATGTTATTATCATCAATAGGTAGACTCTATGTGGGATATTACTGTACATCCATCACCATTAAAAGATCTCTTTCATCAGTATCTATTAACTGGCATTTCTTCAACATACCAGTTCCATCCTGTAAAGCCAGGTCCCATCCGAGGAGAGTTGATATGATGAGGCAAACCACTAATGTGCACATAATTATATCAGTTCACAAGCAGTTACATAAAGGCAAGGTATTGTGGTTACTATACTTTTTTACATAAAGATCTGCCGACAGCCAAGTTTCTCTAGGTTTCTGAACACTTCCAGCCCTGCCTGCTTCAACAGGTTTCTCTGTGTTTCATGAAGCTTGATGTTACTCATGCCCATGGTATTCCTCAACGTATTAGCAGTTTGTTTTCAATAGAATCTCTTTAATTCCTCCCTAGAATCACATAAAAGCCTATTTTTGTGTCCACAGTCCAAAACCCATCTTGTCAGGCTTCAAGTAATGCATTTGTGTCAAGCCAGATCAAGGGCCAATCAGCATTCTATGAGGAGCTACTGGCAGCTACGGACGTGGTTTAGGTGTGTGTGACGACACAGAGAGGCGACTGTTCATTCAAAACAGCAATGCCGGTTCCTGAAGAGGTTAGCATAGATGCTGCAGTAGCATCAGTCATATCAGAACTGGAGAGGATTTCTTCATTGAAAGAAGAAAAAACAACGGCATTGAAGGCTTTCCTCGATGGAAAAGATGTTTTCGCTCTTCTCCCGACTGGTTTTGACAAGAGTTTGATTGACAGATGGTTCATCCAATCACCTGCCAAGTCTTTTTTTAAAGTGCCTGCCTTTTTCAAAACAGTTTCCAATAACAGCGTCTCAGATGGTTCTGTGTAACGAACCGTCTGGCAGGTCAGGTAACCTGACACCAGTTGTTCTTTTTGCATGAAAAGGCGTATAAATGCCATGATAATGAGAAAGGCATTTAGCGTGCAATAAGTACGCCTTTCTTGATTGAGACTGTTGTTGACCGGTGTTTTTTTTTGTAACGTTTGTCACGTGAGGATTGTCACGTTTTTCTTTGTTGATGTTTGTGACGTGTTTTCCGTAGTTTACTTACTTATTTTAAGCCCAACCATGATATTTTCCCTTACCCTAACTAAGTGGTTTTCTAGCCTGAATCTAAGTTAGTGGTTTTACTTGCTTAAATCTGACTGCGGACGTTTGCGTGGAGTACAAATGAAATGCGAAAACGCTAAGATGCGTACTCATGACGCGGAATGTCCGTGTAATTTCGTGGTATTTATACGGCTTCCCGTGAGACTGGGTTGTCACAACACAGAACCTCTCCTGATTTCACTGGATAAAACATATAAATGCTTATTTCTTGCAGAGCAAAGCTTTAATCTAAGACAGTCTGTCAAATTTTATCAGACTATTTTTTTGTTCCATGGTTGAAATATATAAAAACATCATTAGATGAAGAGCAACATTTCTCAAAAGACAGAATGAAGACCATTAAACAGACAGACATACTGTCATACACACATTTAGAAACAAAATAAGAAAGATATGGAGATTATGGTGAGAAAACTGAGTGAATACTGCACACAATAGAAAGAGACTAACATTGATCACAGCTCTCACAATGAACCCCCAAACCCCTCTCTTCTTTCTTCTGGTATCTGAAAGCCTCCTATCACAGATTTGTTGCTATAGTTGTGTCTGTAGTGTGAACAGTTTGACAGCCAATCAACCCTCCATCAATCCACTTTATTAAACAGCTCTAAATCACTTCTGTCTCACTCTACATCTCCAGCCAAGTCAGATTACCTCATTCACAACTACACAGCCGTAAAACACCACTGTACACATCTGTAATGTGATGTTTTTTTGGCTTTTGTTTGCATGGCAACAGGATTTTACGGCTCATTTATCAATACGCATGAATCTATGTGTTGTGTTGACTGTTAAAGAATGATGTAGGTTTGTATTGCCTGTATTCACTCAGTGATTTATAACTGGGATGGCTGCTAGTGTTCTTTATAGACTACTGGGTCAGCAGCTGATAATGTATGATGGTTAAAGTTTTCTTACTTTTTTTTTTCTTTGTTGGTCATCACTTTGGTCCAATTATTGGATGGATTGCCATGGAATTTAATCCAAATATTCATGTCCCCCTCAGGATGATTGTGATCCCCTGATTTTTATCTAGCACCATTATCAGGTCAACATTTTAAAGGGTAACTTCGGTATTTTTCAACCTGCACCCTATTTCCTCATGCTTTGCCCCGAAGCCAATTGCTTTTGAAATTTTTCCAGTATTGTGGGATAATGCTGAAACCAGCAGCAACATTAGTGAGCAACATTACATCCACTGAAAGTGCTTGTTTTTTGCCACTGACGGGCTCATATTGTTATAAGTGTCTGAAAACATTATGGAAAGGACCCTACAGAGAAATAAAATGTTATTCTTACCTTTCGCTTGATCCGGTCTATTTGGTATTGTGTCCAAGTCTCGCTCAAGCAGAAGTCTCGTGAAATCTGAATATCCCTATACACTGGCTCAAATACTGTATATACGTTCAAAGACCTCGTCCACATTGTGGAAATCATATAAATATTCAGCCATGACATTGAAAATCTTTTAGATAACACTAAGCTACACTTTCTGTATTCCAACACTGTAAACTCTGACAGGCCGGCACTCATGCTTCAACCATGGATGTATTCCACTATTCCATCGTTGTCATGGCAAAAACAAGCACTTTTAGAGGACGTAAATGACACTAATCACTTCCTGGTCACAGAAGACTTTTGTTTTCCCAGAAAGAACTACCAGCCACTGGATCTGCAGAATAGAAAATGTAACAAGACTAAGCGTCTAAAGCGATGCTGGTGGCTCTATGAGGCTGCACATGAGCAAAATGCTGTTAGCTAAATGCTTTTGGGGAGTTTTTCTCTTATCTGAAATTGGAAAATCAAGTTGTAAAATCGCCACATGCCTGGATAAAAACCTGAGTTTACAAGTTATAATATGGCGGCCCCCCAAGTCATGTTTTGACGCAATACATGTGTTCCCATGTTATGGAAGCAAATTTCAGTTGCTAAGCATTAAATGCAGTAAGCATGAAGTGGTCAGTAATAGCAATAATAGTTTTTAAGAGGATGTTGGCGTATTGACAGGATGGCCTTGTGGAACTGGTTAACATTTGGAATGGACTCATTGTGATCTTTGTGAGGAGAATAGACAACAAAAGATGATCTACAGCTCATATGGGTCATATCATGAATCATATTCCTCATTGTATCTTTATAAGCCCTGAAGGAGCATGATGATCTGCTCTTTGCTGTGTTTCACTGTGCATTGCTTTCCCAGTGGTGAAAAAACACTGGTTTCACTGCACGTTGTTGGGACACAATCTGTAGCTATTTTTATTGATTTTACATGACATACGGTATCTGATCCTCTTCAGACAATGTGGTCAACACTAAAGCTAATGAAGCGTTTATGTATGTAACTCTTTATTAAACCCTAACCAATGGGCAACCTCTGAAAACACTACTTCTAACAGCCAGCAGGGGCAGACTCCTCTAGTTGCAAAAAGAAGTGTGATTGTACAGAAGTCTATGGCCCAATTCCAACCCGGTCCCTACACCCTCCCATTTCATGATGGAGTGAACTCCATTTGTAGTCACGCTCACAGCTCAATGAAGGTGTAGAGTATAAATACAGCGGCCACTTCGGGACAAACTTTCCTCTCTCCGGTAAGGAAACTATAAAACTATACTATTGATCCCCGCGGGAAATTGAGTTACGTTTTTGTTCCCAATCTAGAATAGAAATATATAAACATAGAGAAATCATAAAAAAATATAATTAAGAAATATGTATAAAAACAATGCAAACAATAATGCTGAAAAATAGGATCTATCATTAAGTGTGTCAAAATGCAAGAATAGTATAAATAAATACGAATATTAGTCTAAATACACTGTATAAATAAATGCAGTGTTAATGCCAGAATAAACCAGATTATTTGCACAGCTGAATTATTGCACTAAATTATTGTTATGTTAAGTCAATATTGCACAGTTGAAGATAAAATAAATGATGTGGTTATAGCTGCTGATAGGGTAAAAAATAAATATATTTTGTATGTATAAACATACAGCACTTTACAATCTAATGGACATGTCTATCGTTTTCTAGACTGGACAAGGGTATATTTGATCCTAAATACAATCGACTTACTTCATGTTGTTGACGTCTGTATGACAATGAAGTAGAATAAATTAAATGTCTATCTTAGTTTGAACAGTTTACAGTAAATGTTTGTACTGGTAGTCACACGGAACTGACATTGGATCGTGTTCCATGAAAAACACAAAAAGGCGTTGCACGTCATCAGTAAGGGCAACTGGTTAAGTCTGCATCGATGCAGCTCGCTGTTGGAGGGTTTTATAACCCACTTCCACTCCCTGCTAATTGGTTTGGGATGGCACTTAATATAGCTGACCCCCCACGCGAACGCACAAACGGAGTGGAAGTGGGTAGGGAGAGGGTGTAGGGGGTGATTTGGAGTTTGGAATTGGGCATATGAGAAAATGAGCCTACTTCTCTCTTGATTTATTACCTCAGTAAACATTGTAAACATGAGTTTATGGTCTCAATCACTAGTTTCAAGTCTTCTTCAATACAGCATGATGTTCATTTAGTAAATTATGGTCCCATTTAGAGTCAGATAGACCATAAAGCAGGGGATGCTTTAGGGGGGGGCTACCTTGTGATTGACAGGTTGCTACCAGGGCGTTGTCTGGTCCGGGTGTTGTCTGTGTATTCGTCTTAGAACATTAACCCTTTCACTGTGTGTTTTCACTTCATCAAAGTAACATTAGCTCAGTTGAACTTAGCTCCACCCTCTTGTGTCACTTCTGGTTGCAAAAAACCAAGATGGCAACAGCCAAAATGCTGAACTCAAGGCTTCAAAACGGCAGTCCACACACCAATGAGTGACGTCATGGTGACTACGTCCATTTCTTATATACAGTCTATAGCTAACCTAAGTTTGTATATACTGTAGATAGAGACAGCCCTTCTTCTCTGATTCCATTGCTATTGTGCATTTCAAAAGTGGTTGAGGAAGCCCTTATTGATTACAAAGACTGCTGTCGGTCTGCTGAGAGTGGTTGAGGAAGCCCTTATTGATTACATAGACTGCTGTCGGTCTGCTGAGAGGTTGAGGATTCCTGATTACCACAACTTGTGATTGAACCCTCTGAAAGTATTACATGCCTATTTTGATACAGGTCCAGGGATGGGGCGGGCCTGTTTGAAGATGCCAACATATTTGCTTCAACACACACCCATTTTTTTAACATCCAAGCCAGATTTATGACTTAGGACCAGACAGATATGTTTATTAGAACTACTGTGTTCTAACGTACAGATGTAAGCATACTGATAAATCATAGTTACACTTCTTGTTCTTATCATGACCACTATGAAGTGATAAACGGTGCTGCAGCCCAGTGACTCAGCTTCCAGGACCAAATCACTCATCATCCACTGGCAGCACTCAAAAGCACTGGCCAGAGCTTTTCACACTTGGCTGCCCATGAGGCATTTATTAATGGCGTTGGTGCTTTCCAGTCTTTGCCTGTTTCAACCCTCCTGGCTACTTTACCACTGGGATGGTGGCAACACCTGCCTGCACACACCCATCAACACACCTATTCCTAGCCTCCGTTGCCAGTGATGGAATGTGACTGAGTACATTTACTCAAGTACTTTACTCAAGTACAAATTTGAGGAACTTGTACTTTATACAAGTCTTTTCTTTTCACGACACTTTCTACTTCTACTCCACTACATTTAAGAGGGAAATATTAAACATTTTACTCCACTACAATTATCTGACAGCTTTAGTTACTAGTGACTTTACAAATGAAGATTTTTGCTCATAAAATATGATCTTACAAATTCAACTCCCCAACAGTATATTCAAGAACAGCTGAAATGTTTGAAGAGTTGAAATTAATCGATTAGTCAGTTGACAGAAAATGAATTGGCAACTGTTTTGATAATTGTTTCAATCTTTTTTTATGTAAAAACATTTCATGCTTCCAGCTTCTCCAACGTGAGGATTTGCTTCTTTCTTTTTAATTATTTTAATTTATTTTTAATAATTTTGAGGTTTGGACTGTTGGTTGGATACAACAAACATGGGCTCTGGGTAATGGTTTTGTTTTCACAATTTTTAAAAAACAAACAATCGATTTATCAAAAAAATAATCAGCAGATTAATCCATAATGATAAGAATCATTAGTTGCCGTCCTATACAAAATACTTAAAAATAAGCTCCCCGTCAACCACCTACAACAGTAAATTCCTGCTTTTATATTTATGCATGAGTAATAATAATCTAATGATATAATATATGACGTTAATAGCATAACAGCTACAGGGGACACTTTTCTGCATTGAATACTTTTACGTTAATTTTTCTGATTACACTTACATACTTTTACTTAAGTAACATTTTCAATGCAGGACTTTAACTTGTATTTTGACAGTGTGGTATTAGTACTTTTACTTAACAGGTTAATCAGATATTAATTTTTTAGGTGAGCCTTTCTAATAGGTGGCTAAAATGTGTTTTTCTGCCTTTCCCCGTCCACAACACTGTATTGCCAGCCCGTTCTCATTCCCAGGCCGTCAAATATAGATGTTTTATCACAGCCGTCGGCGTTTGATACCACAGCGGAAGGCACCCTTTCACGGTGGTAGGAGACGCACTTGGCTTTCTAATAACTACAAAGTAAACCCGCCGCAACAGTAAAGGCTCAGGAAAAGTCCTGTGGTGTTGTGCTGGTCGGGAGGGGAGGTGGATGGGTCCAACAACACTGGGCTTTCACCCAGGAGACCGCTGTTTGTGTCCTGTGCGTTACGTTTCCCTTTCACTTTGCAATCAGCTGATTGTTGGTGTCCCATATTCACAACGTCCAGTCACATTTGCACTTTAAAAAACATAGACTTTTTTAAAGCATTTTTTCCTGAACCTAAACAAGTGGTTTTGTCACCTAATCCTAAGTGTTTTTGTTTAATTCAAAACATTAAGCATGTGTTTACTGCCACCGAAAAGTGATGTAGAGGGTTAAGCATGTATTTAGTTTGACGGAAAAGTGACGCAGAGGGGTCTGACAAAGCGTCATGTGATAAGTTGGGATGAGAACGTGTTGGTATTGCTTTGCTCTGGAGCTGGTGCTCCTGTCTGTCTGTTTCTCCATACTGGGGGTGTGCTGACCATCATCTACTGTTAGTAATACACCTTTTATGGATAAGTACCTCATACAACCCCACTTCAAAACACCCAAACTATCCCTTTAAGTACAGGATCTGAATACATCCACCATGACTGATCCTAAATGATGTGACGTTTATTCTTCAGGGCAGGATGCTCAGGATGCTCATCTTCTCTTTATGTCATCTGTGATCACATGTGGTACGATTCTCCACATCTGTCATGCAGCAGGTGAGGTCATGGATGATGAGGACCCCGGGGAGGAGACTCCTGAGCTGCTGAGCTGCTCCTATACTGCAGCCAGATGAAGTCAGTGGAACATAATGGAGCACTGCATGAGCCCTGCTGGGACTGCTGGAAGTCTATACCTGCAGGACTATTGCATGAGTATATCTTGTTATACTCCCACATGGACTCTTCAACTTTGAACCACTTTAAAACCATTAAAGCCCACATTTTATTCCTTAATTAGAAGTATAAATTACCAGCGTGGTCTTTAGCCAAGACAATAAACAGAAATAACTAACTTTCCACACTTACCTACTTCTAAAAATGTTTTTTGTGATGATTTTATCAGCTGTGTTAGTGTGTATAACCAGCCCGTTCTCATTCCCAGGACGTCAAATACCGATGCTTTTTCACGGCCGTCAGCATTCGATACCGACGCTTAAGGAACCCTTTAGCGTCGGTATGAGAGGCGGTATGAGGCTTTCCATTATCTACAATGTAAACCCATCCACGTCAGTATTAAACAGTCAGAGAAAGTGCTATGATGATGTAGTTTACAGAGTGAAAAGACACACACCAGGCAAGCGGGAGGGGAGGGGAGGTGGATGGGTCCAACAAAAACAAGGCTTTCATCCAGGAGACCGCTGTTTGTGTCCCGTGGGTCACGTTACAATCAGCTGTTTGTTCATGTCCCCTGTTCATAATGTTCAGTGTCATTTTTACCTTACAAACATCGTAGTTTTAAGCCCTACCATGTTGTTTTTTCCTAAACCTAACTATAGTGGGTTTATTGCCTGAACCTAAGCAAGTGTTTTTGTTTACTTCACAACATTAAGCATCTGTTAACTGCGACCAAGAAGTGACGCCGAGGGGTCTGACAAAGCGTCAGTATATGATGAGTTGGGAGGAGAACGCGTTGTAACATTGGGTAAGCTGAAAGGGTTCTAAATGTGACAGGAATAGGGCTATGAAATGGGGCAGATTTGCACTTTGCACATTTGTATCGCATGACCTGACTACCTGGGTGTGGGTAATGTTTCCCATTGCAGGAGCACCAGTGCTATACAGAAGTAATCATGCCGTGGTGTAGCGATAGCAAGCAGTAGCTTTGTTTGTATATCACAAAGCAATATAGGAAAAAGTACATCTTATAATATCAGCTGTTTGTCAAAGCTTACCTTCTACTTTATGTGAAGGTTCCCTCGTCTGGGAAATTAAAAACAAATGTTTTAGTGCACCATAGTGAATGTATCAGTGCTCTCTCTCTCTCTCTCTCTCTCTCTGTGTGTGTGTGTGTGTGTGTGTGTGTGTGTGTGAATGACAGTGAGTGTGTGTTTCAACAAACAGGCAGATGCTTGACAGAACAGATTTGGACCTTGGGGCCAAAACAAGCCAGCTGGATGAGGCCCATACAAACGCACACATGTGTGCACACACACACACCCACATGCACAGACTGATTTCATAGCTATGCAAAATGTGCAAGACAAAGTTTCTGAGATTCTACGGGATCAATAATAGATATAACTGTGCTCTATTTGTATATTGAAGAAACAGGAACAAAGTATTGCTCACACAAGTTAGGCTTTGGGGAATCTGTGAAATTGCTATTGATTTGTAACTTCAATGTCCATATAGGATTCGAAGGAGAGATCCTTGATATGGATGTTTTTTGTGAGCCAACAAGCTGATGGGTCAAGGAGTAAAACCCACCTCTGTTCTACCACATGGAGCACATTATTTGCTGTAGTGGACAAACATGCCTGCTACGAGGAATGCATAAAAAATGCAAAAAAATTTCTTGCCTTTCTTTTAGGGCTGTCAAAGGTAACGCGGTAATAACGCATTAACACATTCGTTTGTGTTAAAAACGCCACTAATTTCTTTAACGCATGCAACTTGCGTTAATTCACACAACACACACACACACCGACACGATCCATGCGTAAAGCTCACCTGTTGAACCTACTGTAACCTGTAACATCAGGAATACATAAACCATTCAATCCAGGTAAGCTCTGCCATTTAGCTGCAGGCAGAGAAACATGGAGCAAGGAGAGAGAGAGAGAGAGAGAGAGAGAGAGAGAGACAGAGAGAGAGAGAGAGGGAGAGAGAGAGAGAGAGATAGAGAGAGAGAGAGGGGAAGCAAACTAGTAGGAGAGAGAAAGTTAAATCAGACATTCCAACGCAAAACAGCCGACAAGCCAACACACATTCTGTAGAGTGAAGGTGAGGCAATGTTGCTTTGTGAAGCATTATTTAAGCCAGCCTCTCCACCACACTCAGCAAAAGCCATGGATGAACAATTGTCTGTCTCTAATTAAAGGCTCTGCACCCCCACACCGTTGTTTCACTTATTTGCTTATCAGGCCTCTGCTCAGGTTGAAGTTGGGGGGATTACATCAAGTCACCAAACTCTATGTACTACTAAGAATGATAATGCATAATTTGCTCTGTCCTAACAGGTGCAACAACATTAACAGAAAAATTAAGGAAATGTCAATCAAGCGCAGTCTGTACACGCCCACGTAGTCCTGAGAGGAGTTCTTATCAGACAACGTAGTGAAAATACCGGAGCGGCTGCTTTAAGTCACAACAGTGTCCTTCAATGTACAATATATGTATATAACCTTTATTTAACTAGGAAGTCACATTGAGATTAAAACCTCTTTTACAAGTGAGACCTAGCCAAGACAGGGTGAAATAGCAGCATCCAACAAATACAGACAACATTGAATCACGACAGCAACAATAGGTACAACAAAATACATGACATCATCATACAGTGCATTAACAGGGCAGCATGTTGGTTGTGTGTTTGCTATTTAATTGAAACAACTGCAGCTTCCAGTGACCACTTCCTTTATTATATGTTTAAGAGATAAGGGTCTCAAGTTTAAGCTTGGCCTGCCGATCGTTCCAGGACCAGGACCAGGACCAAGACCAGGATCATGACCAGGACCAGGACCAGGACCAGACCAGGACCAGGACCGGGACCATAGTGGAACAGGCTTGTTTTGCCAGCTTCTGTACTGATAGAAGGAACTTTAAACTGAAGCCATTTATGTGACCTTAGATTATAGCTGTTGTGGAGAATTACAAACTTCTGGCTTAAGTAAGTCGGAAGTTTGCCAGAGATGATCTTACAGACTAAAATGTACCAGTGTTGTAACCTCCGCAGAGTGAGGGATGACCATCCTACCATGCTGTATAAGGTACAATGATTAGTGATATACCTCAGGGCCCAGTGATACAGGGGGTCAAGTTTAGACAAGGTGGACGGTGAGACAAACCTGTAAATACTATCACCAAAATCAATCTGAGTCAAGAAAAGGCCAGCAACTAAGCGTTTTCTTGATGCCATGGAAAAACAGGACTTTAACCTGAACAGAAAACCCAGTGTGAATTTTAATTTCTTTGCTAGATGGTCAATATGGCATTTAAAATCTGTCCATCCAAATTCCCAAGTATTTGTAATTGTCAACAGACTGAATAGAGACACCATCAAGAGTGTTAATAGAAAATTTTGGAACTTTTGTTCGCCCAGGAGAGAAAATCATAGTTTTAGTTTTTGTTCAGTTTAAAAGCAATTTCAGATCCGACAGAGCATGTCGCAGGGTGTTAAAGCCAGTCTGCAGATTAGAAAATGCTGTCTCTGCGGTGGGGCCACAGGAGTACATGATTGTGTCATCTGCATAGAGATGGTACTTGCAGAAACTGAGCTTCTCACATATGTTATTAATATAAACTAGAAAAAGCAAGGGTCCCAAGACAGATCCTTGCGGAACACCCTTCTCAAGAGTGACCGGGTCAAACATGATGTTGCAGTGTTTAACAATCTGAGAACGATTAGTCAGATAACTGTGGAACCACTTTGCCGCTTTACATCCAATGCCGGCATTCTGCAAGGTGTTAATGAGTAAGGGATGTTCCACAGTATCGAAAGCCTTAGTAAGATCGATGAACAGCGACACACATGTAAGTTTGTTGTCCAAAGCCTTTTGGATGTCATCCATGACCTTGAGAGTGGCGGTTACTGTGCTATGCCTCGAACGGAACCCAGATTGCATGTCGTTTAAAATATTGTGGGATTCCATGTGGGTGTATTGGAACCAGTGTATTACATCAATCAACAACGAGAAGCTGAAGCTGCTCATGCAGAAGCTGTAGTGCTAGAGACAGCAGCAGCAGCAGATATGGATGGCTCAGACCACATTAAAGATATTAAGTTCTTGCCCCTTCAAGAGAGCGCACTAAAAAGAACTGAGGACTATGTCACCCTCCATGCCCTGCATTAGTTTCCACAGGCACCTAAGGAAGGAAAGGACGTTCACTACCCCCCACCTCCAGCACTCACACCTCAGCAAGATTACACTGCTCAAAGTGAGGTCCAATCACAGATCATCAATAGGAGACCGATGTACCAACAGAGGGAAACACCGCAGTTTCACACAGATTTACTACAGCAGAGATCACACAGTGCTCTCCCCAACAAGCCATCACACTCAGCCAATACAAATCAAGACAACACTACAACAGCTGATCTTGCCAAACTTCTTGCTAAGAACCAGCTGGTGTCCTCAGGATTGACAAAGTTTGATGACCTACCCGAACACTACCAAGCCTGGAGGGAGACCTTCATCAACACAATTGAATATCTTGAGCTATCAGCAAGTGAAGAGATGGATTTGCTGATCAAATGGCTGGGTAAGGGTACAAGTGAGCAGGCACTCAGAATTAGATCTGTAAATGTCAGACAACCCTCCCTTGGTCTTAAAACGATTTGGGAGAGATTGAACAAAACATATGGATCTCCAGAAGTAATAGAGAGAGCTCTATTTAGTAAAATAGAGAACTTCCCCAAGATCCAAAACAGAGACAATCAAACACTTCAAGAGCTGGCAGACCTACTAATAGAACTGGATGTTGCCAAAAACGATGGGTACTTACCAGGGCTAGCTTATCTTGACACAGCAAGAGGAGTGCAGCCCATTGTAGAGAAGCTGCCCTTGTATCTCCAAGACAAATGGATGTCTCAAGGGTGCAAATACAAGCGAGAACATGGTGTTGCCTTTCCTCCTTTCTGCTTCTTTAAAGAGTTCATCTGCAGGGAAGCTGAAGAGAAAAATGATCCCAGCTTTAACCTGCCCAGTCTCTCTACAACCTCCTACAAGAAAGAGAAGTTTGGTCAAATGAAACCTGTCTTTGTACATAAAACAAGCATATCATCATCAGATACAGCGTCCAAAATAGAAAATCCTGACAGACTGTGCCCAATGCATAACAAACCTCACTCACTGAAGAAATGCAGAGGGTTCAGGAAAATGAGCTTTGATGATAGAAAGAAATTCCTAAAAGAGAACAATATATGCTTTCGCTGCTGTGCTTCTACTGTTCACCAAGCAAAATACTGTGAAATCCCCATCAAATGTACGGAGTGTGACAGCGATAGACATCTTGCTGCTCTTCACCGTGGTCCTGCTCCGCAGTCACAGCCAGGTTTTTTCCCTTCATCAGATAATGGCGGGGAGAGAGAGGACACAGGGCAGCCAGATGTCACATCGAGGTGTACCGAGGTATGTGGTGAGGACTTCAAAAGCAAATCTTGCTCAAAGATCTGCCTCGTGAATGTGTACCCCAATGGTCATCGTAAGCTACAGAGAAAAATGTATGCCATTTTGGATGACCAGAGCAACGTGTCATTGGCTAGATCAGAGTTTTTTGACATGTTCAGCATCAAGGGAGCTGCAGTGACATACACACTCAAAACCTGTGCAGGGATGGTGGAAACAGCTGGCAGGAAAGCCCATGGATTCACAATAGAATCTACAGATGGAAAAATTAACATGCCGTTACCTATACTCACCGAGTGTAATGAAATCCCCAACAATAGATCAGAGATCCCGACGCCTGAAGCCGCGTACCACCACCATCACCTAAGACAGATAGCGAGTGAAATCCCACCTCTCGATCCAGCTGCCGACATCCTGCTGCTTTTGGGAAGAGACATTATTAGGGCCCATAAGGTTCGTAAGCAGCACAATGGCCCTCACTATGCACCATATGCACAAAAGCTAGACCTCGGCTGGGTCATCATAGGGGATGTATGCATAGGAGGTGTTCACAAGACAAACACAGTGAGTGCCATGAAGACCTGCATCCTTGACAATGGAAGACCAACTTGCCTTGCATGAATCACTGTCAGCATTAAAGGAGGTACATATCCCACGCACATATGCATCTTTCTCCATTTCCAAGGCACAGCACACAGAACTGTGTGTCTTTGCTGATGCCTCTGTAAAAGCAATATCAGCAGTGGCTTACCTGAAGGTTACGAATGAGCATGGTGACAGCGAAGTAGGCTTCGTCTTTGGTAAATCCAAGCTCGCTCCCCGGCCAGAGTTGACGATCCCCAGGTTAGAGTTATGTGCAGCTGTATTGGCTGTCGAGATTGCAGAGTTAGTCATCAGAGAGATTGACCTGAAAGTGAATGCAGTCAAATTCTACACAGATAGCAGAGTTGTGTTAGGATACATCCACAATGAGACAAGAAGATTTTACGTCTATGTGAGCAATCGTGTACAGCGTATCCGACAGTCAACGCGGCCAGAGCAGTGGAGTTATGTTCCATCTGAGCTAAACCCAGCAGATCATGGGTCCCGGTCCGTTCCAGCTGCCGAGCTTGCACGCACCACATGGCTGACTGGACCAGCTTTCTTGACCAAGCCTGTAAGTTCAGTGGTCAACACTGAAGATGAGATGACACATGACCTTGTAGATCCAGATTCTGATGCAGAGATTCGGTCCAAGGTAACATCCCTCACCACACAAGTTACTGACAAGCTGAGTTCAAAGAGGTTTGAGCATTTTTCTAATTGGAGCTCCCTCACCAAAGCAGTGGCCCGTCTTTGTCACATTGCTCAATGCTTCTCACTCACACCAGGCAATCACGGCTGTGTTGGCTGGCACATGTGCAAGAATGGGTTGTCAGTTGCTGACATCACGAAAGCAGAGAATGTCATCATAAAGTGTGTGCAACATGAAACCTATTCAGAAGAACTGAAATGCATTAAGTCAAACAGTGACCTTCCAAAAACCAGCCCTCTTCATAAACTTCGGCCAGTTATTGACAGTGAGGGCCTGCTGAGAATAGGTGGACGCATTGACCAGGCATTTGAGAGGTGTGAAGCCCATCCTATCATTATCCCAAGCCGTAGCCACATAGGAACTCTGCTCGTCCGTCACCATCATGAGTGTGTGAAACATCAGGGCAGACACTTCACTGAAGGTGCAATCCGTGCCAGTGGTCTGTGGATAGTAGGAGGAAAACGTCTCATCAGCAGCTGCATTCATAGGTGTGTCACATGCAAAAAGCTGCGAGGAAGAATGGAGCAACAACAAATGTCTGATTTACCTGTTGAACGCCTGCAGGTAGATCCCCCATTTTCCTATGTGGGACTTGATGTTTTTGGGCCATGGGAAGTCACCACGCGTCGTACCAGAGGTGGCCAAGCCAGGAACAAAAGATGGGCAGTTTTATTTACATGTATGTCCACACATGCCATTCATATTGAGGTAATCGAAACCATGACATCCTCAAGCTTCATAAACGCCCTCAGGAGATTTTTCTCCATCAGAGGCTATGCCAAACAGCTTTGATCAGACTGTGGGACCAATTTTATTGGAGCATTCAAGGAGCTGAAAATGGATTCACAATGTCTCAGTGATTCAAGCGTAGAAGACTACCTCCTTCAACAAAAATGCACCTGGGTTTTCAACCCTCCACACTCCTCTCATATGGGTGGCGCTTGGGAGCGCATGATTGGAGTCGCACGGCGAATTCTAGATGCCATGCTCCTACAAGTTGGACCTTTAAAGCTAACGCATGAAGTCCTAATCACCTTTATGGCAGAGGTCAGTGCCATTGTGAATGCCAGGCTGTTAATCAATCAGTGAGTTTTCAAAAGGAGATTTGCTCAAGAACCAGTGGAAGAGGGTTCAAGCTTTGGCAGAGACATTCTGGGCTAGGTGGCGGCAAGAATACTTAAGCACGCTTCAAAGTCGGCAGAAGTGGCAATCACAGAAACCCAATCTCAAAGAAGGAGACATAGTTCTCATGAAGGACAGTCAGACAAAAAGAAATCAGTGGCCAATGGGAATAATTGTGAAGGTTATTCCCAGTAAAGATGGACTGGTAAGAAAGGTGGAAATCAAAGTGACAAGAAATCAGACAGTCAAGATATTCTCCAGACCCCTTTCTGAGGTGGTGCTGCTTTTCTCCCAGGAGGACAAGGAAACCTCGACAGGTTCTCCTGACTCACCAGCCTCTTCAGCATGAAGGTCAATAACAGAGCAGCTGAGTCAGGTGACATCATGGGAAACCGTCGCTGAGCGATAGCCTGGTGAACTCACTGTGAGACTGCAGTCATAACTTTGGGGACGTGGCAGCTTTCTCCTGTACAGACTCGGATTAGAAAAGTCTGTGGGTTAATGTGTTTAAAGTGGCATATTTCTTAAAATGCCTGGCACGGAGTGTATTGGAACCAGTGTATTGTGTTTCCTTTGTATGTCTATGGCACCACCTAGTGGCGTCTGCAAATAGCTGTACTGAAGAGGAAGTGAGGTCATTGTAAACAGAAGAATAACAGGAAGTGGTGTTCAGGAAGCTCCTTTTTGCTCAGGGAATCATCTGTGTATAATCTTATTAATCCTGTGCCATAAAGTCCACAAAACCGGCTTCATCTGTATGTCATCCACTATTAACAGTTTGTGAACACGTTTATGTCACCATTTCTTAGGTTGAGTACAGTATTTTGATTGTTAGTTTGTTGTTAACTACATAGAGATTTATTGATGTTTAAAGCATTGGTTCTTGTGTAAACATACTTTTATGCACCTGTTAGTTATGCTAGTGATCTTTTCTCTATTGATGTATTAGAAATATTATTTAGTACTTACAAGCACACTTATCTGATGTTTGTATTTTGTGCTCTTTTTCAGTTTTACAAAATTACATATTTTCCTACATTAAATCCTGCCAAACACAACAACTCGTCTGTTCCTTGGAGAATGCAATGCTGGAGAATATATTGTTGAGCTGGCTGTATAGCTGAAAAACACGTTGCCTGCAACAACTTTGAGTGAGGACAGCATAGTGGGATTTCAATTGGGTGGCGACTAATCTTTCCAATATTTTTGCGAGGACAGAGAGATTAGAAATAGGCCTGTAGTTGTTCATGTCAGATCGGTTGCCAGCTTTAAAAAGGGGTGACACATAAGCTTGCTTCCAAGTAACTGGAACCTGATTAAAACCAATAGACATGTTAAAAATGTGGGTGAGGGGCTCTGCAATAGCCAATGCAGCGGCCTTTAACAGGTAGGGGCCCAGGCCATCGGGCCCGGGTGCCTTTTTGGGGTCGATTGTGTTTAATGCATTGAGTACGTCAGTGACTTGGAAGGCTTTAAAATCAAATGAATGAGAAGAGTAAGAGGGCATATTTGATGGTGTGAAACACTCTGAAGATACAGCTGGGGTTGATGGTGACTGCTGATCGAAAATACGACCTGCCTTCTCAAAATGACTGTTAAAGGCATTCAGCATATCACGTTTGTCTGTGACAGAGGTATTTCCTATTTTCAATTCCTGGGGAAAAACTGAAACTTTTTTGTTCTGTAATATTTTGATTGTCTTCCAGAATTTGGAATGGTTGGTAAAACAGTCATTTGCCAAGGCAAGATAATAATTTGATTTTGACTTCCGAATGGATAAGGTACAATTATTTCTCAAGGTTCTGAAGCGTTGTCAATCTTCATCACTTTTGGTCTTCCTTGCTAGGGACCACTGTTTATTTCTAGACTGTGTGAGCTGGGCAAGTTCCTTGGAGAACCACGGATTGTCTCTGTTCTTGATTCTGAACTTTTTGAAAGGAGCATGTTTGTTAGCTACCAATAAAAACTGTTGATGAAAAAAAGCAACAGCCTCGTCAACATTAGGAAACAGTGTAATTTGATCCCAGTTCAGCCAAGCTAGGTCATGTTGAAAGGTCTGTTCAGTAAAGTGTTTAAAACGTCTCAAAATAGTAACACCATTGGATTTGAGTGTTTTTGGTGTTTCTCACACAGCTAATTACACAGTGGTCACTCATGTCATTAGCAAACACTCCAATGGCTGTGTACTTGTGAACCCTGTTGGTAAACATGACATCTAACAAAGTGTCACTGATGGCTTAAGTGGATTGATTCTGGTAGGACTATCAATAAGTTGTACTAGATTTAAAGAGTTACAGGCCAGCTTGAAACTCTCAGATTTGTCACTAAGCCAGTCCCAATTCATATCACCAATTACAATTATTTCAGATTTACTAAAATTTGACAACACCTCAGCTAAATTCGACACTGTTTCGCTAATAGCAGAGAGAGGTCTATAGCAACCAATAATTGCAAGTGGGGCATTTGCAATGGTAATGTTTAGGACCAGAAGTTAAAATTGTCTTGGGATTGACTGGGAAAGTAAAACTGACACATGAAATGTATTTGAAACATAAATAGCAACACCACCTGCCCTTCCTTTACGATCTGTTCTGAAAACATTGTAACCACCAACATGTATAATCTCGGGGCGCTGTGGAGCCACGAACCAAGATGGCAGCTTAACGTGGAGGCTCCGTACAGCTTTGCACTAAATGACTTAAAACCCTAATTTAACAATACCAACTGAACTGGGACTATGTCCAAAAAGACTATGATTAAAGACTGTGATATCTTCACCCGAAAACGCGGCTCCAAAAAGACGAAAACTGACATTACATCCGAGCTACACGAGGAAGCTAATGTAGCGGAGTTAATGATTACACTTGCCATTACTAACTCTGTCTTAATAGGTTTAAATGTATGTACACTGAATGAATGTATTATTTGTCATCTGTTTCAATATCATATATTATTTACTTTATTATTTAATTATTATTATTCATTTTATATATTATTTACTTTATTATTTAATTATTATTATTCATTTTATATATTATTTACTCTGTTATCTGATTATAATGGAGGTTGCCATGGAAACCGTTGTGTGTACGTAGCATTAGCGCCCTCTACTGCGCCCCTGCAGACTTGACAGGTGCGCCCCGCATCTTGTCAACAGTCTGCATGTGCCGTCTCCGTGGTAGATTGACTTTCAATTAGCTCCGTAAATATAGAGATCATAAGCCTTCTTTTTATGGGTAAAAGTGTGTTTTCTGTAAATTGTATGTTGAGCTAAGCTTCCAAGTACTAGAGAAAATGCTGAATGTTGATATTAGTTGCCTCTTTGATTGTGTGGAGCACTTTGTTGAACACGCCACGTTGTCGGTGACTTTGCTAGCTTAATCTGAGCTGTAGCTGGCTAATCAACAGCAACTTCAACTGATTTCATTTTGTTTTAGCATCTTTGAGAAGCTTTGTCGCTGTGAGACTGACTGTGGGAGATCTAACATCATCTCTGTATTACCAGGTACATGTTGTATATTTTTATATTTGTATTAATGTTAGCTTGTATGTAAAAAGCTTGTGAACAGTCTGCATGTGCTGTCTCCGTGCATCTTTGAGAAGCTTTGTCGCTGTGAGACTGACTGTGGGAGATCTAACATCATCTCTGTATTACCAGAATAAATGGCGAGTTGGAGCCAAAAGTGACGGTGTGTGTACATCATTAATAACACAACGCAAGAGAGAGTACACAACTGCTACACTAACGCTAGCGGCATGGCAGACTTAGCGGCGGTGCTGGCTGAACTGAAGTCACTTCGCTCTGAATTTGGAAGTTTTGGATCCAAACTGGACAGTATAGATGCCCGTCTGGGTAAAGTGGCCAGCTCTGTCGCTGCACTGGAAAATAATATGACAGAGGTGAAGCGCAACATCGCTTCCACTGCCACACGGATGGAAGAGGCTGAAAACCGAATAATGTCAACAGAGGAGCACCTGGACAAGAACCAGACTGAAATCACCAACGCCATGAAACGAATCGCCTACCTGGAATCAAAAACTGACGACCTGGAGAACCGGAGCCGAAGGAAGAATTTACGTCTGTTTGGTCTCCGGGAGGGCGCTGAAGGTAACCAGCCTCTGCTGGAGTTCATACAGAACATGCTACCGCGCTGGTTGTAGCTAGACACCGGGAAAACCTTCACCCTAGAGCGCGTCCACCGAACCCTAGCACCTCCGAAACCAAACCAGGACAGAGCGGTTATCATCCGGTTCCTGAAATTTCAAGATCAGGAGTTTGTTTTCCGCTCCATTAAACAGCGTAACATCATGTGTGAGGGAAACAGACTTTTCTTCGCCCAGGACCTCTCAGCTGAGACCATGCGACAGCGGCATGAGTTCAACACAATCAGAAAAGTGTTTGTTGATAAAGGAATTTTCCACGGATTCCAGCTTAATCCATGCAAGATCCGGGGCCTCCACAACGGGAAAATACACCTGTTTTCATCACCAAAAGAGGCCGAGGATTTCCACCGCGGACATGTCTGAGAGGTCTAATTAAAGCAGCGGTGAGAATTGTTTACTTTCCGACTTTTTAGTCGGAGTATCAGCTGATACTGATTGTTTAAGGGATATAAGTCTACACTAAACGAGTCCCAGAAGACTTTTATTTTATTTATTTATTTATTTTTTCCTTATATTTATTTTACTAGAACTGCCACTTCATCCTTTTTATTCTTGACAATATTGTAGTCAAGAGGCTGTTTATGTTGCCAGAACTGTTTTTGTTTCTGTGTTCGTTTTTATTGGAACTTTATTTCCACTGAGGTGGGACTACATGGACCTGAATGGACACTTCTAATAGGTAATACTGGCATACAGCTCAGTGGTTATTTTAATTTCGATTTTCAATCTTTTTTCTGGTTTTCTTTCTTTTCAATATTACATGGGTTGAGTATATCATATTCTAAGTTACAATGAGGTGCATGGTTGACGGACACCACTAGTTGCCTTTGGAGTAGGGTTTACATAGTTTAGCTGCTCCATAGAGTGGATCAGCACAAGCCCCTCTGTTTTGTTCTGAGTAAGGGAGGTGAATTTAAGTGTTAATGTGTAAATGTATGGGGGTTGTTTTTTGTTTTTGTTTTTTTTGTTTTCTGTCTTTTCGTATGTCATGCACTCAACATAGCAGTAATGTCTCTTGCTTCTTTCCCTTGTATAATCAGTGTGTATTATGGAACAGAGGAACACTCAAAGTATCTTTAATATAAAAGTCACGAGCTGGAATGTCAGGGGACTAAGGAAGTTAACCAAATTAAAACAGGTTATAAACCGGATCAAGCAACTTAAATCAAAAATAGTTTTTCTTCAAGAGTCCCATCTGACCATTTCAGACATTAAATTGGTACAGAATAGATGGCCTGGTCAAGTAATATATTCGTCATATAACAATTATGCTAGAGGTGTACTGATCCTTATCCATAGGTCAATACCATTTCAAACTATGAAAACTATCCAAGACACAGCTGGAAGATATGTTATTATTCAAGGCAGTATCCTGTCTCTCACATTAAACCTAGTCAGTGTATACGGGCCAAATGAGGACAATCCTAAATTTTTTGAAGATCTCTTCCTTACCGTATCCACTTTACGTGGCTCTTATATCATTGGAGGAGACTTTAATTGCACTCTAAACCCAGCCTTGGATCGCTCTACAGGCGTTGATACCTATAAGTCGCAAACTAGAAAAATTAATTAAGCAATACATAGTGGATATAAATTTGGTTGAAGTATGGAGGGAACAGAATCCTAGCAAAATAGAATATTCTTGTCACTCGAGTACATGTAAATCTCGTTCTCGTATTGATTACTTTCTTGTCTCGAGAGAGCTTTTATCGAAGATTAAAAGTTGCTGGTACGATTGTATAGTTATAAGCGACCATGCTGCTGTCTCGTTAAATATTCACATAGACAAACTTATTCACAGCCCCCCCAACTGGCGGTTCCAGGTAAGATGGTTACAGAACCCAGAGTTTGTTAAATTCATGGAAACAAAGATAGATAACTATTTTGAGTTAAATACAGATCAAACTAGTGCCAGCACGAGATGGGAGGCATTCAAAGCATACATTAGAGGAGAAATTATTAGTTACACAAGCTCCAAGGCTAAACAACAAAAAATAGAGATAGAAACTTTGGAAAAACAAATTAAATCTTTAGAGATAGATCTCAATGAAGGGGACGATCCAACAAAACAAAGAGATCTGCTACTTTTTAGAGCCAAATATAATAAATTATCTGCAGATATAGCTGCAAAAAGTTTAATGTGGCTGAAGCAATCCTATTATGATCAAGGGGAAAAAGCTGGGAAACTTTTGGCATGGAGAATAAAAAAAATACAATCCGATAGAGCAATTAACAGTGTAATAACCCCTTCGGGAAGCCTAACAGTGGACCCATTGGAAATTAATAACAGTTTTAGGGAATTTTATGAACATTTATATACATCGGAATGCCCCCAAATTTCAGAAGAACGGGACAT
>CAKALU010058759.1:0-17863 GCA_916700995.1 Hozukius guyotensis
AGATGATCTATTTTTGAACCGGGGACTTCTGTTACCTAATGTTCTTTAAAAAAGTTCCAAAGTTTGTTTAAATGTCAAGCCGTTTCCTAACAGTCACGCTCTTGAAAGTTGTGGCGAGCTCGATTTGGAACAAGATCTCACACGAAGCTGTCAACACTCCACAAAAATCTGCTAACAGGAACACTGACATGTGTCCTCGCTCACCCACTCGCTCGGATATTGGTCCATAATCAGTTTAAAGTTGGTGCTATGTATCATTTTTGGAAGGGGTAGATGTGTCTTTTTTTGGGGGTGGGGTGAAAATTAAATCTTAGTTTGAAACCAAACACTTCAAGACATGTTTACTGCTTTTCAAACTTTGGTAATAAACTGCAAGCAAGTTGAGCGTTTGTGGCACGAAAAGTAATTGCTGTCGAGGCTGTTCCCTCCCCCAGCTGGGTCATTCCACAGTGAGGCTCGGCACGCGGTCGTATTTTTCCTGCTGGCACTCATGTTCTCACAGCCGGAGGGTGGGCTGGCTCTGGAGATCCATTCGACTCTGATCAGAGGTAACAGTTAATGGAAGCCATAAAACAATACCGCTCCCATATCATAGCGTTATATAATCAAGATGGCCGCACCTGCCGTTTTGGTCAGCAGCGCCGCCACACCTTGCCGAGCCGAGACTTAACCGACATTAATTGCGTCGGGTGTTGAATTACTGCACCTCGGCGCACACACACTCCTCTCAGCCACCACCGCCTCCCTGATTGGTCTCATGGATCTAAAGATGTGACGGTGCACTTTTTCTGAGAAATGGTGTTAATTCGCTTCAGCTGACAGGGTGAGAACTCGCCGGCAACGGGACGACAAGTTCCATCTTTTAAAAACTTGCGGTTTGTTAAAATGCAAATTTAATTGAAACTGTTATTTATCCAGGAAAGAAAAAACAGTTAACTGCACACTGTGCTCTTTTCTAAGATCTGCAGAGCTTAACATCACACAGGTCCACGTATTAACTTCTGTAAGCCGGACATTGAGGAGTGTGTCCCTTCAGTACTTTGCTCGAGGGCACCTCAGCAGATTCCTGATTGGGAACGTGTAATGTGATGTATGTGGTGTAATAACCCTGGCAGCTTCTGATTAAAGAGCCTGATAAGACACAGTAATGCTGGTTAAGTTACCCGAGCCACAACACAACAAGAAGGCCTGTGAAGCACAGAGAGGACACTCAATGAACCTGAGATGAATCATGATGTGAAGTAGTTCTGCTCTGAGGATTTTAGACAACATCTTTAATGATCTTTTCAGCTGTGGGCAAAAACCTGTGTACTAAGACATTGACATTTTGAGACATGCATTTATAGCATAGTCTCTAGATTACAGATATAAAGTTGAGGTTTTCCCTACAGCTCTGTTTAGAAAGACTTTGTGGGCACTGAGAAGGCCTACCGTCTGATTTCAGGTCAAAAGGATCTAGCCTGGATCTGTAGAAACCACTTCAACTTTAGAGCCTATACTGTACATGTGTTTAAAGAGAAATTGTAACTGTTATTGAGTGTGTGGATGAACCTGAGATGAAGTACGGTGGAGGTACAGAGGAAGAGAGAGAGTGTGGAGGTTAGTGGACAAAGAGGTGGTGTGGGAGAGAAAGGGAAGTGGGCCTCCCTCTTCAAACTGAGGGGGATGAAGAGAAGGAGAGGGAAAAATGGGTTGGAGCAGGATGAAGATGGTTCATCAAGTGTCCACAACATACACCCTCTCCAACACACAGCCACTAACCCTTTCCTGAAAGAGGAGTACTGTCCAGCGCTGGAGAGGGATTAGTGGTGAGAGGAGGAGGGAAGTGATGGTGTAGTGGGCTAAAAGAGACCTCCACCTCCACCATCACCACCACACCTTCTCCACAGTTACACGACCAACAACCAACATTTCTGTCCAACTCAGTTTGAACCACTGGGCTACCTCCGGGTCTGAAAAGTGAAGCCAATGTTGAAGAGCCTTAAAGGTCCCATATCGTGCTCATTTTCAGGTTCATACTTGTATTTTGTGTTTCTACTAGAACATGTTTACATGCTGTAATGTTAAAAAAAAAACTTTATTTTCCTCATAATGTCGGCCTGAATATGCCTGTATTTACCCTCTGTCTGAAACGCTCCGTTTTAGCGCATTTCGACGGAATTGCGACGAAATTGCAACAGAATTGCGTTGCTAGGCAACAGCTTGGGTCCATGTGTACTTCCTGTCAGCTGATGACATTCACTACACTACAACCAGGAATAAACTGGGACACATTTAGAATGTTTACGTTTGAATCTGTGTAAAAAGTCTAAATATTGTATATTTGTGACATCACAAATGGACAGAAATCCTGACAGCTTGTTTCAAATGCAGAGTTTCTGAATACAGGCTGTGTGTATTTCCCTGTGGATTGAGCGTTTCGATGCTTTCACAGTATTTATAGAGAACTTAACCCTGCTTTATAATAAAAAAACTTGAAAATCTCACTTTTTTATAATATGGGACCTTTAAACTGTCATTCTTTCTAACAGCCAGCAGGGGGCGACTCCTCTGGTTGCAAAAAGAAGTCTGATTGTATAGAAGTCTATGAGAAAATGAGCCTACTTCTCTCTTGATTTATTACCTCAGTAAACATTGTAAACATGAGTTTATGGTTTCAATCGCTAGTTTCAAGTCTTCTTCAATACAGCATGATGTTCATTTAGTTAATTATGGTCCCATGTAGAGTCAAATAGACCATAAAGCAGGGGATGCTTTAGGGCGTGGCCACCTTGCGATTGACAGGTCGCTACCACGACGCTGTCCGGTCTGGGAGTTGTCTGTGTTTTTGTACGTGTTTTAACCCTTTCACACTGTGTTTTCAGTTCATGAAAGTTAATTGTGTCATTTTGATGGTCTAAAAATGGTCAGCACTGTCGCCTCACAGCGAGAAGGTTCTGGGTTTGAACCCGCTGGCCGGCTGGGGCCTTATCAGTGTGGAGTTTGCATGGTCTCCCTGTGTGGGTTTCCTATCGTAGTCCAAAGACATGCAGGTTAAACGGGGACTCTAAATAGCCCGCAGGTGTCAGCCTAAATGGTTTTCTGTCTCTATGTGTCAGCCCTGTGATTGACTGCCGATCCGTCCGGGGTGTTGCCCAGCACCCCCGCAAACCCTCAAGGACAAGTGGGTATAGTTAATAGATGGATACTGGATGGACATTTTAAATGAGCTGTCTTTTATATTTCACTCAAGTTGATTAGAAGCCACTGAGCAGTGAATCTACAAGAGTCTGAGATTCCTCTCTTCCCAGCCTGCATTGGTAGCCAGCACTATTGAGACACAACTTGTTTGACAAGGGGACCTTTCCTTCCAACACACACACACACACACACACACACACACACACACACACACACACACACACACACACACACACACACACACACACACACACACACACACACCATCCCCACTGCACACACACATACATCACGACTGGCCAGAATAACTTATCGATCCCCTGGACTCAGATTCAAACCCAATCCAACATTTGGGACAATGGGGAAAGTGTTCGGTCGTCCCCTGCATTAACAATGTGTCCCGCTGTGGATTGGTGTGTGCGTGTGTGCATGTGTGTGCGTGCATGTGAGTGTGTATAGTGGTGGCAGAGGCGTTGCTGGGCAGTGAGCATGATGGTGAAGTAGAGATTAATAACGACATCCACAGAACAAGCTGGTCTCCCGTGTGACTCGCCGCACTAATAAAAATCGGCTAAGTCTTGTTTAAGAGAGGAGAACATATTGATTTTTGTTTGTCAGTGTGTGGGCACTATGTGTGTGTGTGTGTTTGTTTTTACCTGCCAGAAGTCAGCCACGGTGGAGGGCAGAGGGCCTTGAGTAGCGATGTAGGCCGGGTTCCTGGGATCGTGATCCATCTGAGGGAAAAAGGACAAGAGGGAGAGGAGATGATACGAGGTTAGAAATGTTGATTATACACTGAAGTTAATCTCCTTTTTACACAATTCATGCGTGTATTTTCCCAAAACATTCACAGTATTTAGTTTTGTTTCACACTGACTTTACTAGAATGGCAAATAGGATGAAGATTTTATGAAATTCCTGGACAAAATGGCAGCACAGTTTGCAAGAAAAATACCAACACGACAGAAAATACAGGACAAAACACAAAAGAAGCCAAGTGCAAGTTATGAGCTCAAACACTAACCGAGAGTATTAAATAAAGCATTGCAGTTTAAAATCATTGTGGTGCAGGATTGCAGGACGATTTTTATTTACTATTTGCTGAAGTTCATCCCAAGAAAGGAGGAAGTGTTAACCTTAATCATTGCAGTGCAACATTTTAAGTTACTTCAACCTTGAGTTCATTCAAAGGCAAAAACACATAGTAGTGACTGTATACTGTAAATTCAGCTTCAGAGAGAGTTAGCAGAAGTGAAAATTCTAAGTTGGACAACCTCAAAGGCAAAACTTTAGAAAATAGGTTAAATTTTAATAAAAAAATACTTGAGATTGAGTTTTCTGAACTTTTTAAATTTCTCAGCAAAAGCTCCCTTTTCAAAGTGTGTGCGAGTTATGAAGAACAAGTCAACTATAAGTCCTGGGGAAAGTAGGTTGCGTGTTGAGTTTTATGAAAACTTAAAGTACAATTTGAAGTGAGAGGGCAACCAACCAATAATAGCCTCATAAATAAAAGTATACCAATGAAATAATCTCTTAGTGGTCAAGGAGGGCCACTTCACCTCAGCATACAGCAGCACAGAGGTGATTTAGTGCTCTGCAGCCTGTTATAAACCTCACAGCATCGTAATATACAGTACAGTACCCGAGAAATGCAACACAGTAGCACGAGCATGCAGCGTTCGTCCAAACCCTTTTTTTCCCCCAAATGACCTCCTCTGTCTCATTCTCCTTGTAAAAATCCATTTGCATTAAGACACATACGTTTGCTATATAACAATCTTTTACGGCTCTTATAATCACAGCTGGAAGCTTCTCGGTGAGAATTTCCAGCAACTTCCTCCTGAACTTAATGGAAATTACAGAAAGGATGGCGTAGGCGTTGAGAGCGAACGACAGGAGACGAACGTGAGGTGAATTTGCGAGGAAGTGAGTGACACCCCTGCCTATTACCATGCAAATTGTACGGTAAATGTAATAATTGGGAAGACCAATTTAGCTGGAAGCAATTACAGAGGGAAGACAGATAATTTCTGGGGCTTTTCCTGCACACAAAATTGTCCTTAATGGCTCTCTGTTCCCTTTATGAATGCCAAACAATAAATGCACTTCCACTGAACTTCAAATGTGGTGACTTCGAGAGAGGAGAGGTGACATGGTACCAGGGAGTGCTCATTAAAACATCCAGAATTTGCATCGCGGTGAAGAAGTAGCTGGAGGCAGAAGTGCACTTTTAGACATCTGAAGGTGGTTGGCCAGAGGGCCTATAATATATGGCCAAAAATATGTGGACACTCCCGTCTACGTATGTTTCTTTTGGTCTCGGGCTGTTTTGGATTTCAATTAAAGGAATTCCTACTGCTACAGCACATAATGCTGTTTTAGTCAATAGTGTGCTAGCAACTTGGTGGAAACAGTTTCAGTCACTGTTTCAACATGACAATGCCCTCATGCTAAAAGCCAGCTCCATAAAGAAATGGTTTCTTTCTTTAATGTTTTCCCAACTTGGTGTGCTCTGACCTCAACCACATACAACCCCTTTAGGATGAACTGGAATGCAGACTGTGAGTCCGACCTGATCAGCCAACATCAGTGACCACGTTTACATGCACACTAATATTCCACTATTATTCCAAATTTGATACGGGTCATGTAAACAGCATATTCTGTTTGGATATTCTGAATTAGGCCTTATTACGAATGGAGCATTTTCTAATTAAGACATGTGGGATATGCTGATATTATTCAGGTTTTAGGAGCATTCTTTGGAAATGTATACAAATGCGTCTCAATTGGGTTTTTTTCTGCAGTTTGCGACACATGGCCTCTCGCCTGTTTACAGCCAGCTCTGTGCGTTGTACACAAACCAACTAACCGACAGTTTGCAGAGAAACGTGCCCAAAAGAAAAGCCCACATTTCTGTTCTGAAGGACAAACACACCTACTGTTAAACATTATGAAACGCTCGGATATCAACACGTTTTTGGATACGCGCACATATCGCAAAGCCAACCTTTTCAAGAAGGTGGTAGAAGGAATGAAAGAGGGAGGCGGTGTTCGCACGGTTGAACAAGTTCGCCCGGTTACGTTAATCGGAGTATGCACGGCTGCATGTAAACAGGAATATTAGTGGAATATTCATTTTCATTAGCCATGGAAACAGCTTAGTAGGAATAGTGTCCTTTTCAGAATAAGGGCAACAAACTGAATATTTTGTTAACGTAGTCACTGCTTGACCTCTCTGATGGTCTTCTGGCTGAATGGGAGAAAATCTCTGAAGCCAGATTTCCCAAATTACGAATCCTAAATTAGGATAGCATAGACCCTGTCCTAAATTAAAAAAAATAACTGTCAAAAATGGCTGCAACACTGTTTTTAGGTCTGTATGGCAATGACAATGAAAATGGGGAACAACATGAACACCAAGATAGAATGATTGACAGGCTACTCAAACTGTAAGATGACGCCTTAAATTTCCCGGACCATGTGTTAATAGGTATATATCGACTGCCAAGACAATACATTTTGAATATGTCAACGTGCTACGTCAAGCTCTGGAGAGATCGAAGAATCAAATTTACAGTTCTAGTTAGGATTTTTTAACTTAAAGCTGAAGTAGGCGAGATTGGAGCAAATATGAATAGGAAACGGTCGCTATATCGTGACAATAGTACATGAAACAGGTAACCTGAAAAAAATCATGTTCCTCCGGTGTCCTCCGGTGCTCCTAACGGCATCTGCAGGATTTCACAGACCGGAGGAAAACGAGCAGTAAGAGCTGATCTGAGGTCTGCTGTCCATCTACCATCTATGAGAGACGCCTGTCAGTCACTCGCGAACTCCGACCAAATGGTGAAACTAGGCAGCGCTGATCAAATATGAATCAATATTCTGTTACGTTAATGCCTATTTCTCTCCTCAGATGTTTTCAGAATCATCTTGTAGTGCACGGTCTAGCTGTAAAATTAGAAAGTTTGTGGCGCCGCCGCCATTGTGGAATCTGGTGAAGGAACGCCAAGTTCCGGTCACATGACCGGAGCACAGCCAATAGGAACGCTCTCTCAATGAAATGACCTGTGATTGGTCAAAGTCTCCCGTCACGGGCTAGACTTTCTAAAGCCTGAAAACAGAGCCATGATGAGGAGCAGAAGTCTAGTTATCTCTCAGAACACTTGAATTACAATATGCTGAAAGGTTATTATGGAATTTTTTGCCCAATGATGCCAAAAATATACTGCCTACGGCCACTTTAAAATATAGGAGGTCTGAATGGATAGGTAACAGCCGTGAGTTTAAGAGTTGCTTCTGTAATAGGAAGATAGGATTTCGCCTGTCTTTGAAACTTTAGTTAAGATAGGACAAGCAGTTAGGATATTATTCTGGTGTTGAGGTATTTTTTGTTTGGCTGTCCACGTACATTTGGCCACATCGTGCATGTATTAAACATTTTCACAGGTTTTTTTTCCATCCGGCCAAGAATACATTTCCGAGAGAAGCATTTAAAAACTATTTTAACTTCAAAAGCCCATACTGGTGAAAACCCAGTGACATGAGGTCATAATGAGACTAATCAACATTTGACCTGCAAATGACCACAGACATGACTGAAATTAGAAAAAATGTCCCCTGTCCAACCTGGAGTGTTAAGGCCTAGGAATTGGAGAAATATATCGACCTGGAAGGAATTTGAAAGAAAAAACAAAACGTCCCATCTGATTCAAAGTGGTAGGGTCGAGGAAATTAAAAGAGAAAGACCAAGAAGGACAGAGAAGGAGAAACAAGTCGACATTGATAAATCAAGAAAGACAACAAAGGGGGGAGAAAAAAAAGAAAAGAGTAAAAAGTTGGAGAGAGACGAAGGTGGAAAAGGAGGAGAAAAAGATGCAGAGACACTATGCGGATGAAAAGACGAGAAAAGACAGACACTTGACTCTTTTTTTATCCCTCTCTGTCTCCTCTTCCATCTCTGCGGACATATGCTTCCTGACATCTCAAGGTGTCTCCAGAATTAAAACCCGGCATTAATGACAAAGGACGACTTTCTTCCTCTCTGTCACACACACACTCCTGCCTCCTTAATAAGGGACGGAAGTGGAGGATGTGACAAAAGCAATTATCCCTGTTATTGGATTTTTGTCTTTTCTTCGGAAGGAGTCAGATTTGGTGCGTGTGTGATTACCATCGTGTCCGATCTGCCCGATGACGTTTCACGATGGAGCCGACTGTTAGTCTGACACCTCAGTGGGGGTGATGGCACTGGTAAACTGCTAGCTGTCAACTGTCAAAGGAAATCAAATAACCTCTACTGTTCTCTGTTCTTTTGAGGAGAGACAGAATGAACTTCTTCTCCTAACTGACAGTTTCTTTTTTGCTTTTTTATGGTCTCCATTTGTGGTCTAAAATGTATTTGTTCAGACGTTCTCACTCCCAACTCGTCAAATACCGACGCTTCAGGTCAGTGGCTCTACGCTTCAAACTGTGACGCTCTAAAGGTACCCCTATAGCGTCAGTTCTGGACGTGTAAGGCTCAGTCAGAGTCTTTTCAAAATAAACTTTAAACATAGGTTTACTTAGCTTTTAGGTTTACTTGCGCAACAATAGTACGTTGTTAGATTTATGCAACAAACTACTTGGTTAGTTTTAGGAAAAGATTGTGGTACTTGGAACTTGGAAAACCTTAAAGAAAACATCGAAGGTGGTGTTTTCCTTCTTCGAGTACCTTTAAAAAAATGACTTGTTTTATAGTTGAATTGTTTTACAGTTCAATCCCCAAAGTTAATTTGATTTGAATTAGCAACATTATCTACCAATGAAGTTTCATTAAGACATCCTAATGAGCTTTTTTTTTTTCTGAACTCTGGTGCGGTACTAGTTTGAAGAGAGTAGACACAATATGACTTACAGTCTTTTCCATTTTCTTCACTGACTCTTTTAAATCCTTAATCAAAAAAGTCAATTTAACTGTCAATAAAAACTGTGAAGCTGATTTAAAGTCGATGCTATCAGCACAAGACACGCATCACAATGAGTGTACGTGTGTGTGTGTGTGTGTGTGTGTGTGTGTGTGTGTGTGTGTGTGACTGTGCATATGCATGATTGAGTGGTACCGGAGTGATTGACTATATCTTAGGAAGTGTGTGTGATCGCCTGAGTGTGTGAGGAAACTATTGGGTCTGGTTTGGTTTAATTGTGTGTGTGTTAGAGGAGAAAGTGAGTGATTGATTGTGTTTGTGAGTAGGTTTGTGAAACTGACTGATTATGTGTGTGTGTGCGACATTGAGCCATAAAAGAGGGCAAACGTGTTTTCTTGACTTAACTTTAATTTTGTATTTTATGACCCATGTTCCCAGGAGTTCTCAGGAAGGATGTTTTTTTATCCAAGATTTGTATGGTTTTTAGGCTTTTCTTTATTTTGCTTTCGTAGCCAGTCGAGGTTCAACAGGAGCTTGCTTGGTTGAGGGGCATCATCAGAAGGTTCACACCAAAATCTCTTAGGCGATTGGATCAGCAACACCCAAACCTATACCTGAAAGGACAAATGTGTCTGGACTTGCTGAGCCTTCATTGGATGTTGCTTTGGGTTTTTAAACTGGAAAAAAAAGATTATGGTTTGTCTGAAAATGGTGTCAGATTTTAGGGATGCACCGATACCAATACCAGTATCGGGTATCGGGTCCGATACTGTGCTCATGTACTCGTACTCGCAAAACGGCTCCAATACAACGGCACGGATACCACTTTACAGCAGCGCAACGTTAACCTCTCGTCACCATCTTTCAGGTCCTCACTCTCCACCTCCCCAACGGTGCAGGCGAGACGGGCCGGTGGTGTGCCCGACCCCACTGGGCCGGGATCCCACCTCAGCCGGCGTGCGCCGGCCCTGACTTTCATTGCGTCACAGGGTTTTGCTTGCACCCTCTGGCTTGCGCGTGCGTTAGACTCCTTGGTCCGTGTTTCAAGACTTGTCGAGTAGGAGGCCGTCAATGCCACAGACCCCTGGCGCCTTTTACGTGGGCCGCGGTTGGGGCGCACAGAGGACAGTCCGCCCCGGTTGACAGTCGCACCGGGAGCAGGGAGCCCCGTCACGAGGCGGCGAGGTCCGGGCGGGGAGCGCTGTAAAGCTGCAGCCGCGAGCCACATTCGCCCCGAGCCTTTCCAAGCCGACCTACAGCCGGTCGCGGCGCACCGCCTCGTATGCGGGACTCCCCAGCCTGCCGTGTGTCGCTCATACCCTCCAGCTGGCTGTTAACGAGGGTCTTTTGGCACAGAGAAGTACTCGTATTGGTACTCGGTATCGGCGAGCACCCAAATGTAAGTACTTGTACTCGTACTCGGTCTGGAAAAAGTTGGATCAGTGCATCCCTATCAGATTTCATCCAACTACTGTACTTGGCAGATTTGTTTTCTGAGTAAATGTGAAGCAAGAACCAGAATAACGTGATTGCATCCCTTCTCGTCATATTTTGCAGCTTGGTGCAGCATTTTGCGTCGTATCTTGACCCAGAAGGTTTGCGTGTGGTTAACATTGTGAAACGATGGCGGTTAGGATTAAGCAACTTAGGGTTAGAAAAAATATCATGGTTTGGTTTAAAATAAGTACGCTTGTAATGTCACTTCCGCTACGGACGTAAAGTCATGTGACTCAGTGACGTAACGTCATGTGACTCAGTGACGTAACGTCATGTGACTTACCATCGTCGGTAAAAACGTTTGGTTTCACACGGGGACACAAACGCCGGTCCCTGAGTAAAAGTCCTGCACTTGTTTGACCCAGTCACCAACCTGACACCCTGGCAGTGAGACCAGGCTGACCAGATTGTAGTGTTGCATCAGTCATCATTTTCAATCTAGTCCTGGTTCACCTTCTTCATATTCAAAATGCAGTCGTCCCTATTGCTTGCTTTCTTTGCTGAGGTCCAAGTGAGATGTCGCGTTGGAGGAGCTCATGTGAACCCCTGACAGAGAGCTGAAGTGGTGGGAGTTTAAGTCCTGGCTGATCAAACCATGCCGAGTTCACAAGGTATAGGGACCAAACTGAAGGACTCCCCCTGATCCTCCATGTTGAGAATGATAACCCAGCCCCATAAAACAAACAATCATCACCTAAAACACCCTCCGTAGCTTGCTGGATGGTTCGGCCTCCAGCTGCTGGGCTCAATTAAATCTCAGTGGGTGCTTTCTAGAAATATCTAATGAGAAACTGAGCATGTAGCATTTAGGATGGCTTTAATTATGCACTTTGGCTAATTCATGTTACCCTTACTTGAGCTAGCACAGACAGCAACATCTGGTTGATTAAATGACAACTGTTCATCCAGTTTTTGAGGTTTTTAGTACACAGCTGTACTGCGTTAAAGGCCTCAGCCAAATGGTAGTGAAGTGGTCCAACCTTTCAAATGATCTTTTTTACATCTGGGTAAGTGAGACTTTTTTTGAATTCACGTCTACACAAAACTACAAATCCCAATGTGTAAGGCATGTTGCAGCACGTGACTGAGGTCTGAGGGAGAGAACTGTCTTCCAGCGACTCACAGGGGATTGCAATCAGTGAGATCAATCAGCAGAATCAGCAGATCACCAACCGTCGGACTGTAGTCCTTCATTGGCAGCTTCCATTACTGACATTTTATCATTTTAACCTTACATTTGTCTTAATTATGGATAAAAAAGTCAAGCATTGCATAATTTTCAGGGATGTTCTTCTGCAACCAGTTCTCACTCCCAACTCATCAAATACCATTGTTTGGTAAGCGCCCCTCGGCATTGGAAACCGACGCACGGAGGCACCCTTTAGCAACAGTACGTGACGAACCGGGCTTTCAACTAACTCAAATGTAAATCCATCCGCAGAGTTATTCGACGGTCGGAGCAAGTGACGTAGTATAGCGTGAAAGTCCCCTCAGGGTTGGTGGGAGGGGAGGTATACAGGTAAAACAAACACAAGACTTTCAACCAGGAGACCGGTATTAGTGTCCCATGTGAATCTAAAAGACCTTCCGATTGGTTGACGACCTGCTCTACCCTCTGAGCCACAGCCGCCCCTATTAGCTGCATACTTGCTAATAACAAGATAGGAGCTAGATCCCAAACATCTTGTCTTTGCTCGTCTTCTTTACGTCAAAGCGTGGGCGAGGGGAAAACTAATTGTCAGCAGAGGAGGTTCCTTAAATAACCTCAGTGTACATTCACATACATTCATTCTTTAGTGTGTGTGTGTGTGTGTGTGTGTGTGGGAGGAGAGGTGAGAATGTATGCACGATGTTCATGTTTGAGTGTGTGCTTTTTCGTGTCTGTGTGGGTGTCTGCGCTGCATGTTCTATGTCGTCTGTAAGTGTGTGTCTATGTATAATATGTGAGTGTGGGTGAGCAGGCATGCTTGTGTGTGTGTGTGTAAGTGAGTGTGCACATCTCAGTGTCTGTGCAAGCTTGCCTCAAAGTGTGTTTAAGTGTGTGTTTCTTTGTGCAAGCGTGGGTACATGCGTTGCAGCTGTTTTTGCATTTGTGGCATTTGACAAGGCTGCTCCTTTGTTCCTGTATAGTTGTGATTCCTTCTCACTCTCTCGCACGCACGCACGCACGCACGCACGCACGCACGCACGCACACACACACACACGCACACACACACACACACACACACACACACACACACACACACACTCACACTCAGCCACTTCTTGGTGTGATGCCCAGATTTGAAATGCATAGCGTTTCTGTTGCTTTTAATGGAATACCACTGTTTCTGCCTCGGGGAAACGTAAACCTACTATTCCAACACTGGTTTCCAAATTGATACACTCACTTACTGAATTCACATTGCTCTTTCTTCCCCCTTCTCCTTCCTACGGGCTGTTTTGCTGCTTAAATCTGCACCGCGCCAAGGAAAGGCCTCGACAAGTCGAGCGCACCGCAACAGTAAACACAAACTAGTGTCAGATTAGCATAACCCAAGGTCAAAAACAATCATTTCCCAAGACCCCACAGATCAATTTTGTTTTCCACAAACGAGAAGCGAGCCGAGAGCCGCGCGCATGTCCTTTCCCACGCCTTCCCCGAGCGAACGCTCGCCCGGGGTGTTTGCTGTAAAACAATCATTAATATTCATGGTGCAGAACATACACACACTAGTGCGGGGCTGTCGCTGAAGCTAAGCAAGCGTTGCATCAAAATTTATATTGTACAACGGTAGGCTGCCTTTGTTCCTGCGGAGCCCCGTGGGGACTGTGGGAGCCTGGCATAGCGGCGGTGTGAAGCACAGAGTTAGAATGCAGAGGAGGTACTTACGATCGGGCTGGCATTGATGTAATCAGAGTTGCCTTGGCTGTTCTCCACCTTCAAGGTGATTCTGGAGTGATCATCTGGAACACAAATGGAGGTTTTCAGGGCATTTTGTCTTTGTAATTCAAGTGCTCAGTGGCCATATTACATGCATTGTAATTAGATATTCTTTGCATATCTGTTGAATATGCAGGACCTTCACTGTAGCCTTGATGTAAATGTCCACAAGCAGCTAAGTAAGAATGCTTCCATGACCCAAAGAGTTATGTCAAGGTTGTTTTCAGCTCAAAATGGTTTCATATAAGGAATTAAAAATCACCAAGTGACTTGTTTGAGAAATCTCCAGAGGGTTTTTGATTTTCCTCAGACAATTGATCAATAAAGATCCTTAACTTTCACTGTCTTAAAGGCACCTCTAACAATTCAACACTCACCCAGGAGTAAAGAGATGACGCGGGTGATGAGGATTAAGTTGTGAAACTCTGGATGCAATGGTGGGCCCATCTTTACAAAGTCATGTTGTTTGGGTTAGGTTAGGCAACAACTCCCCGTTAGCGTTCTGAAGTGGTGTTAGTGTTGGCGCCGCTGTCACAAAGACAACCTGATCTGATCTAACAGAATATAGTAGTGTAAGGCAGGCTTCTCGTTGCCTTAACTATAAACTTACTTGTTACTTAATTAAACTACTGTAGGGCTGTGGGTAAAGCAAGAGCACGGGGAGAGCTCCGTCTGTGCAACAGGATCCACTTTAATGACCAAAAGGTGGCACATCACTTCTTACTTCATATCACTCCGCCAATCTTAATCATCACTCACCTTACAAGCACGTAAGGTGCGCCATATTATATAGTTCCAGATCTAACTTAAGGAGCAGAATACAATATGTATACTGTATAAAATAAATCTTTACAAAAATAAATCTAATCTTACAGTAGGCTTCAGTTTCACCACGGCTCAATTTAGAAAGGCCACTGCAAGAAAATGTGTTCTTTGTTTAAATGATCACATGGACAATGAATCATAGATGTTGGTTTCTGGCTGCTAATGTTAGCGTTAGTGTTAGCTAGCATAGCTAGCAGCCAGAAACAAATGTAGCTGTTTGTGGCCAGTCCTGGCTTCCTCGTATCTACTGATTTGTTTTCTGGCTACTAGCGTTAGCAACATGGCTACCGCTAGCAGCCTGGCTACTGTCCAAAGCAAGAAACAACCATAACTAATTTGAACTAGAAACTCCAATCTCAGCTCTATAATAAAGTAAAACACCCCGGTGTTTCCGTTATTTATATTTTTCCAGCAGGGCGGCCCTCAGGCCTTCATTTTCCCAGGAGTGGTGAGCCGGTGGCAGACACAATTGCACGGTGAAAGCAAGGCTTATAGGGAACAAATCTAAAAAAAAACGTGTCTATTGCCACTTTAACTGACAGGATTTCATTTAAAGTCTTATGGAGATCCAAACGCTTTAAAAAAATACCAAATTTGTCAGGCTGAAGATTTGGAGAAATGTGTATAGAATGATGCAAAATCCATCTTTCACTCAGTTTAAACATCAGTTAGGTTGAAAGAAGAGTTGGAACAAGGTGAAATACAATAAACTGTATATGTGTGATGATGTCAGACAACGGGAGGAAAGTGTTTTTCTATATTTAAAGACATTTTTGGTAAATTTAAGCAAAAATTCCAGAGTCTGGGTGTTTAATTGAATGTGTAGCTGTTCACTGTTCGCAGTATGCAGTGAGTGTATTTTGGAATTGGATTTTAGCTTCGGGACGATCTGCCCTCCATCTGCCCTGATCCACTGAAATTTTTAGGAGTGTCAAATTTTCCTATTTTGTACCTTTTTTCACTTACGGGCAGAACTCTCAAGTCTGCAGTGATAGTGGCAAAACAGTTCTGAATTCTTTTTTTTTTCCACGGAGAAGCCAGTGGTGCTTCAAATAGGAAGCACAATTTATTCCTGACAAACTGCTTTCCCTGCTGACAACCTGGATTTCATTAAGCCCGGGCGGTGGAGAGAATGGAACAGCACTTTTTTTTCGATGGGCTATTTCCACAGAAGCTTAGAAATTTTAATCATTGATGAGGTCGGTGCAGGAGAGCTTTAATAGAAAACTAATTTACAACCCTTCTGCTCACTGCATCTGCTCCTGGTTTCTGATAATAGAGGCCGGGCTCAGACTATACGGGGAGTGTTGTGAGAGTAATGCTACAGTACCATGTTTGGAACGCTGACATCAGGAGGTGTATTTTGGTTCCACTTTAGAAATTAAGGGTTGTCTGCCCTCCATGAATAAAAAGGAGATAATGCTGTCTTTCCTTTACGTGTCTCGTCTCCTGCTACATGTGGGGCTCTTTAGTTTTGAACGTGCTAACAGCAAATACCTCCACGATACCAAAAATGAAGAAGTAAATTACAGGTTGACGGTTAAATAAACTCTCCTGTACATTATACTGACAATAACACTGATATGGTACTAGGAATCTCATTAACGGCACATTGATTTACAGCACCGTTCACTGAAGACCACATGGTCCGAGTTTTTGCAAATATGAAAACCTATGGCAACAACTGAAATGTAGATCATGTGGCCGCCATCAAAAGCTTTTGACATTTGGAGATTTCTGTAAGAATTACATTTTTAGGCGATTGGATGGCGAGCACTTCCTGTTCTGCAAACTGCTCAGAAACCCCCTTATTGGTTATATACCCAGGAAAGCCACACATTTACAACTTCTGTGGCCATTTTCATGATCAGAAATACGCCCAAAGCATGTTGTTCCAGGTCTAAAACAGCAGTCAGAGGATGTGGCAATGAAAATCCACCCCTTAAAAATCAAGACCTCATGCAAGCAGCGGTCGTATTAACGGTGGATATTGAAGCAGTAGCTCATTGCTTACATGCCACGACAGCAGCGGAGCGGTTCTTCTTGGCGTTGCCATCCTTCATGCCAACGGTGCAGGCGTTGGGTTCTGCCTGATAGGCACGCAGCGCCTCCCACTCCTTCTCCAGGCGGTCCTTGTTCTTCATGTGATCCTCCATGTAGGACTGAAGGAGGAGAGAGAAGAAGAGCGTAGAGGAGGTGAGGAAATCAGCTGGACATACAGCAAAGGGTTGTACATATAGAATCCTACACCTGTTTCATTACCAACATATATTGGTATAAGGGCTGTCAATCCATCAAAATAACACAGAAACCCCCACAGGTACTGCATGACTTGCCCAAAACTGCATTTGATTATCATAAAGTGGGCATGTCTGTAAAGGGGAGACTCGTGGGTACCCATAGAACCCATTTTTATTCACATATCTGGAGGTCAGAGGTCAAGGGACCCCTTTGAAAATGGCCATGCCAGTTTTTCCTCGCCAAAATTTAGCGCAAGTTTGGAGCGTTATTTAACTTCCTTTGTGACAAGCTAGTATGACATAGTTGGTACCAATGGGTTCATTATTATTTAATGGTTAATGCATTAAATAAATTAGTGTTATTAGCGCGTTACTAACTTTGACAGCCCCTAATCGGTATACGTTCATTATTGGGGTTCCTTTTATTTGGATTCATCTTTCTATTCATCTAAAAGCTGTCTTTATCTGCCTGAAGCACCAGATGGACAGGCTTTACCCCTTAAGGAAGAGGCTTTCAATTGGTTTGTCAATCACTAAATTTCCACATACTAGCCTGTGATTTTGACTTCAAGATAACAAGCTTTCCTAAACTGTATGACAGGCTGTTTGTCTGAATCTCAGAGCAGCACCAGATGGACGGTCAGGTTATTTTGTCAGTCAAAGAAAAAATAAATTCATACTAGTGCTCTTTCCTATGACTGCCAAACAACTTCTCACTCACTGTCTTGACCTATGTGGTAAATCCCAGCCATCTGGTGCTCCACGTAAAAAGAAGAATAAATATAAACCTGTTTAAAACACCAGAAGGACGGAGTTTACAGCATCACTTGACTTTACAAGAAATTCAAGATATTATATGGTGATCCTTAAAAATTCTGGCACTCGTTAGAGACTCTATCAGAATTATGAACCTCTGGTCTTTGTAAACTTTATCACACTCTTTGGATCATCCTTGTGTGGCGACTCTCCTCCCTCTGCTTCTCCGTGAAGAATCGTTTGGAAATGCTATTAAACCGTGTTTCAGTGCTTTCCTCATTTCATTATTTGCAATACCTACCATACAATATTCATAATTAAGGAAGACAATGTGACTTGGCTTGGCACATAACACCATGCTTGTTGTCCTCACTGGTTATCTGATGGTGGCCAGTGTAACTTTGTTTTTTAGCACAGCCTTGAAAATCAGCAGCCTGTGCGCACAAAATATGGATGGTAGGACCGTTTTGTAATGGATGAAGGAACGAAATGAGCTGGTGTGGTTCTTTAAATGGCTCCGGCGATGATTTAT
>CAKALU010058759.1:19235-36916 GCA_916700995.1 Hozukius guyotensis
GCCCTCTCTCTCCCTCTCTAATGCCACAGTAATAGGGTTTTGTGGCTGTGTAAAGGGATTACTGCAATCCAATCAGGAGGTGCTGAGATCACCATGTGCCGACCAAACAGTGAATAATCCCCTTACTGCGGGGGGGCTTACAGCTGCCAAAGGTGCTCAATAAAAAAAAAAACCCTATGCAATAAGACTCTGCCCGAGCCGCCATCGTGGCTCTGACGCACCGTCCCTGAGCACCTGTAGGAAACAGCAGAGTGAAAGCCGAGGCCGCATGGGAGGTGATGTAATGCACCGGCCATTTTGGTTGGACAGCAACTAAAGGGGAAAGAGGGGACACTCAGCAGGGAGGAGAGTCCGCTGGTGGAAAGAAACCAAGCAGAAATATCAAGTGTCGTTTAAGTACCTCTACATGTCAGAGGGAAATACTGTTCTTTTTATTCCAGTAAATTTATTATACAGCTAAAGTAAGTAAGTTATGGATGCACCGATACCACTTTTTTCAGACCAAGTACAAGTACAAGTACTTACATTTGGGTATTCGCCGATACCGAGTACCGAGTACCGATACGAGCACTTCTCTGTGCCAAAAGACCCTCGTTAACAGCCAGCTGGAAGTGTGAGCGACACACAGTATCGGAACCGATACCCTAAAGTAAGAGTGTACAGATGTCACTCCTTTCACTTGACGCGACTGCCGCAGCGGTAAAGGTGCCCTGCGATGGCAGAAATGGAGGGTGGACTTATATTTCATCAGCTGATTCCAGCACCAGCTGCATCACCAACCACCAGGTAGCACATGTGAGCAGTCCAGACTGCAACAGTACAGTGAGTGAACCCAGCTACTGCGTCAAAGCCAATCCTTGCACTTCAGCTCTTCACACAGTACACTAACTATTTCAATGTAGCAGAATGGAGCTTCATGTGGAGGCAACCTTTTTCTCCTAAAATGACTTTCCCATGCAACTATTTTAAATAATGGATTGTATCTCCACTGAGTGGAACGGAGAGATTTTCACACATCGGATCAGTATCACGTCATACAATGTATTCTCATACAACGGTTCGTATGATATCTTACGAAAAGTTATTCCTAATTTTTCGTGCGTTTTTCCTGCAGCGTCAATTTCAGCTCCATTCTTTTCAAAATATACTTCCATCTTCACGGGAAACAATTTAGTTAGGATTAAGCAACAACACCACTTAGTTAGGATTAGGAAAAGATCGACTTGCTTAGGTTTAGGCAAGAAAACTACTAAGTTAGGGTTAGAAAAAGATTGTGGTTAAGTTACGCTAAACCGGAAGTGGTGTAACTTAAGTATGGAATTTCCATGACAAAAACTCCTTAGTTACGTTCAGGAAAAAGTCGTGGTTTGGGTTAAAATAACACTGGAATAGCCGTAACTTAAGTACGGAAGTCACGTGACAGATAAATTAACGTTGACTTCTGGTTTCACATGAGACACGCATGCCGGTCTCCTGGGCAGAAGTGCAGTGTTTTTTGACCCATTCATCCATCCCGACCTTCTCCCTACGCGGCTAGTACGTTGATTACATACGAATTACAGTGCATTAGTTCTCGTAGGTATAGCTACGAACAGCCTGCATTATAACATGAAAAGTATATTGCTAACAAGATATTTTCACGTCATTACGACAAACAAACGCATCACGTTAGGCCTATTCTATTAAGATTAAATACATTATTCTTATTTCTTAATTAATATAATCCATTATTATATAGTAAAGTACCCAACAGCTCTTCATTGATCAGCTTCAACATGACAATGCTGATTATTTGTTAATGTATCAGTAATAATAACTCAGTGATAACTTTTATGATGAAATTACTTTGAAAACTCTTCTCAGGGAATGTGTCACTTTAACATACATAAGACAGAGGGGGAAAAAAATCTAATTGAAATCTAAGGTGTTTGGAGTACATTAGCTTTTGATGGCCAATACTATTGAAATAAATTTAAGCTTCCAATTGCTAATATTTTGTCATGATATTTAATGTATTAACATGTGAAACATTTCACGCCTAAAATCCATAAAAGTATCCAGTGTTTCACAAAGAAATTCATTCCTGTAATACCACATTAGTGCTATTTTTTTTCCGATCAAAAGCATCAGCATCACTTGCATTTGCACTGCATCAATTCCGGCTTTCCATTTTTATGAATTCTACAACAAATCAATCATGAATCAATCATCATCAATCAATCCGCATCCATCCATCCATCATATCAGAGGCTGCTGTCTTATTTTTAGTTAAAGATGACATCATCCTGGTACATGAGTCTACCTCCTCCTCAGCTCACCACATTACAGTAATTTAACATCCATTTCCTGAAGCCCGCTCCTCCTTTAGCCATCGCCCTGTGTGACCTCTCAACTCTACGGATCACACCGCAGCCGGCCTGCTGGTGAGCTACGAAAAACCACAACCACAACACATTCCCAGCTCAGTTAATCTGGATGGAGGCCCTCGCTGCAGTATAATCTATAACACTTACTTGGCCAGCAACAAAAGACAAGATAATGTGCTTTATATATAGAGTCGACTAATCCTCTTAAGACACAAGCATAGAGGATGTTGGGGGAGGAGGTGGTGGTGGTGCGGGCGGGGGGACGGGGGGGGGGGTGCTCGGTCCCAGTCACATGGGACCAAGTAATACATTAACTTAGATAAGATGGTGAAAGCTGTTTCTCCTCATATTAAAATCAGTGGGTGGATGATGACATGGAATTTGCTCGGGGTTTACGAGAGGCAATTAATTTTTTGGGAGGGTTGGTGGGCGAGGTGGGGCGCCGCAGCTCATCAGCCATCACGTTATTCCTTTCTGCGACGCCCGTGATTTGTATTAATCGTTCAACAGTTGCCTCACTCCAGTGCGTGGCAGGGCGTTAGATGAAATATTTGCTTTTCCATGGCGGCGCTGCGCTCATCTTGCTTCGTGATGGATTTGGTCTCTGGCTGTGACGGCACAAAAAAAAAAATAAAAAATCCCCTCAGCTCTGAGTTCCCCCCCCAAAACAAGACGACTGGGTCCCGGTTTCGTTGCCATGGAACTATGCTCGGTCTTTAGTTGACATCATGATGTGAATCTGAAATGAGCTCTTTTGCAAGTGTGAATATTTTTTTGTAAAACCAAGAGCTAGAACTGCAAAAAAAAAAAAGCTATGAGCAGTGACAAATACGCATTGTTTAAAATTATGGAAAGAGAAATGACAGACAGACAGGAAGGAGAGGAGGTAGGAGGAGGAGGAGGAGGAGGAGGAGGAGGAAAAGTTCATAGAAAAATAGGACACAATTTTGTATTGCTCATGAAAGAGCAATACAAAGAAACATAAAGAGATGAAAGGTAGAAAAAGGGGATGAGTAAACATTGAGGGGAAGAAAAAAAATGACGCAATTAAGAAACAGAAAGGACGTAGTAGAAGATGATGAGCAAACAGAAAACTGCAGAAAATGACAAAAGAAAACATTAAATCAGCGACGAGATGCAGGAAAACTAATGAATGAAAGATGGAGGATGGATGAGAAGAGGATGGTGTCGGCAAATCCATAAAACCTTTACTAAAGAGGATGTTTGGTGGGCGGTAAAAGACATTAAATTGCAATTTCCCAGATTGTCACTGTTATGGGAAAACCTCGTAACTCACATTTCTTTCTTTTCTTTCCATCTTTTAACTTCAGCTGACGGTTTACATGCCCTTCTGTGGGCTGACAAAACAATGTGACCTTCCGAAAGGCTCCCAAAACCCAGTGGACATGCATAGTGATCCTGAAGAAGCTGACATTTTGGAGATACATGGTTTCCACATGACAATGGCATTATGTAACTCTCCCTCTGCTGTCTATTGTGGGAGGACAAAGACGGTCTGGACCAATCAGAGCTGCAGTTTGCTTGGCTGTGTGTGTGTGGAGCTGTCCGTGGTGCTGAAACACACTTCCAGCTCAGTGTGTGTGCGTTACTGAGTCACAGCTCTCGTTCCACACTTTCACTTTCCTTCATTGCTACAATTCAAAAGGAAAGAATGAAAGCTCACAGCTCCCTCACATTAACTAAGAGTCACACATTATCACTTTCTGTGTCAATGAGCATCCTGTGACTGACAAACGTCCTCACTGCTCATTCCTGTTTATGTCCTCGATGGAATAAAAACGCACAGTTAAACACGCCGTCAACAGGCACCTAATGTGCATTTGGACAGGTTTCATAGGTATAAAACATTGGAGTTGTTGTTTTAGGGTAGACCAGGGCTTTGCTACCTGCAGCTCCGGAGCCACATGCGGCTCTTTAGCTCCTCTCCAGTGGCTCCCTGTGGATTTTTAAATGAATTAACGGAAATGAATAACGGTTATTTTTTAACATTTTTATTTATCATTCTTGTAGGTCTACGGTGAATCCTACATTCTCCTGTTGCAAAAATCTGTAGCCTATACACCGAATAATCTTTTTTTAAATCATTTCAGTCAACCAAAACGTGCGTCATCTACGGCCTGGTGCCTTATCCTCTAATTTTGCCCAACCTCAGTAGCTCAATAGGCTAGCTACGGATTCTAAATCCCCCCAAAAAAGAAAAGTCTCGGAGGAAAATAGAGAATTTAATAGTGCGTGGACAGATTTGACAACAAAAAAAGTAATTGAAAGACATTTCCAGAACAAACACTGGATTTGCTGAAAAGCCAGCAGCAGCAGCTTCCAGCCAAGTGTCCTAAGATGTTTCTTCAATGTCCTGCCTCTCATTTGCACTTATAGGCCCTCACTGCATTAGACTTAATAGGCAGTGATACCTTCATCACAATGCTCAAATGTTTTACGGCTCCAGACAGATTTTTTTTTCTTTTATTTGGCCTAAAATGTCTCTTTTGATAGTAAAGGTTGCTGACCCCGTGGGTAGACTATGTTTATAATCCATTAAGTAGAGGTCCAGTGTGTAAGATCTGGTGGTATCTAGCGGTGAGGTGAGGAGATTGCAACCAACTGAAGCCTCCCCTGTGTGCCAAGCGTGTTGGAGAGCTACGATGGCTGACGCGAAAACGCAACTGTCTCTCTCTAGAGCTTTGGTTTGTCCGCTCTGGGCTACTGTAGAAACATGGTGGAGCAACACGGAGGATTCCATGGAGAGGGACATTTTCCCTATGTAGATATAAACGGCTCATTCTAAGGCAACAAAAACACAATTTTTTATTCTCAGGTGATTATACGCTAAAGAAAACATAGTTAATAATATTATATTCCATTTCTGCCAATAGATCCCCCTAAATGTTACAAACTGGTCCTTTAAATGGAAACTGTGATAGACTCCTTCCTCTCACTGGCCTCTCTGCTGAGTCACTGTGTGTAGCAGAACAAGACCATGGCAGACATTTTCTTCATGTACAATCGGATCACATTATTCTGTAATGATTTGGCCTTTTAATGCAGCTACAGTCGGACGTGAATCTCCCCCTTTCTCATATTGATCGTAATCACCGACATAGCAAATCCAACATTGCTCCGAGTCTCTAAAGGCTTCTCGCTTTCCGTGTCTCCCTCCCTCCCTCTCCCTACATACAGTATACACTTACATTTATCTCAATCTAAATCTATACTGCAGATCTTTACACAACACTGATACTGGGGTCAAATTCAGCACATCACATCCAGACTTGGATTGGTTCAACAAGTCTTCACACCAGAACAACACAATAGGTTGTCAGTGCCTTCAGGAACTGTTTCATTTGAACCATTGACATGCAGGACCTTTCCCTAACCATAACCACACAGTTTGTGAGAGAGTGATCATCTTAGAAATACTGGCAGTGAACTATAAAAGACAGGGTTTGGCCGAATCGTCCAATATCAATGTAGCAACATGAAACCTGCAGTGCTCGACTTCTCCCACCAAGAAGGAATGTTAAACGTGGTGTCAAAGTCAGGAGCCTACAGTAACCAAAGAGGCATTGCAGAACCATAACAACGTCTTTTGAGGAAGGAGTCATTATTTGCAGATTGTTTAAAGCATTTAAACTAGGGATGTCAAAGTTAACGCGTAATCGCAAATTTGTGTTAACGCCACTAATTTCTTAAAGGCATTAACGCGACTTGCGATTTTTAGGTTGTAGCGGGCTCAGTTTTAAAGCTAGAATGAAGATACTGGTGTCATATGAATATAAAAAACCTAAGGAATCCATTGGCATCATGTCATGTCATACTTGTAACGAAGGAGTCTAAATAACGCATTTTCAAAGGGGTCCCTTGACCTCTGACCTCCAGATATGTGACTGAAAATGGGTTCTATGGGTACCCACGAGTCTCCCCTTTACAGACATGACTCCACTTTATGATAATCACATGCAGTTTGGGGCAAGTCATAGTCAAGTCAGCACACTGACACACTGACAGCTGTTGTTGCCTGTTGGGCTGCAGTTTGCCATGTTATGATTTGAGCATATTTTTTATGTTAATTTTTGAGGGTTTCTGGACAATATCTGTCATTGTTTTGTGTTGTTAAGTGATGCATAAATATGCATAAAAGGCACTCCCATGTTGATGAGAATATTAAATACCTGACAAATCTCCATTTAAGGTACATTTTGAAAAAATCTCAATTAATTTGAGATTAATCGTGATTAAATATTTTAATCGCCCTAATTTGAACATTTGAACGACTGATAATGTCATTTTTTTTCTGGCAAGGATAGTCTCCCAGGACCAGCAAATATGCCAGAAATACAACGTACAAACAAATTTGTGACATGTCCGAGTGATTTAAGAGAGTTTGTAGCATTCGTCGGTTTTCTCATACTTCAAATTTTCTCCCAGGTAAGACTGAAATGCACGTGTGATCCAGACCTGTCATACGGCTCATGTACAGACCGTCTACTTTTTTCTCCCTAGAGGAAAACAACATGTTTGATTTAAAGGTTATATACTGCCTTAATTTGAATGAATTGGAGGGATGAATATGATACCAAAATTGACTATATAACAAAAATAACCTTAGTGCAAAATCAATATACTGTTCACTATATTATCATCATTATCATTATCAAGCTTTACTTTTAATATTTTCTTTTTTGGTCCTCTGAAACCACTGCTGATGCTACATTTCAGGCATCGGGCTGAAACAAGCAACTTAGTTTATACAGTTAAGAGGGTTTGTTGAATCTGACGTAAGAGATGTAGGACAGGAAGATGAAAAGTTTCTGGCATGAGGCTCATTGTGTATGTTGAGTGGAAAAAGAACTTTGAAGTTGAATTGAGTGGATTTTAATCACCATTCAAGTGGATATTCATCACCATCACCTACACAACATCTTACTAATCATCACGGCCACATCAGATGCACTTGGTCTCCATCCTTCCCCTCACACCATTTAGTCTCTATATTATAACTAATTCAATAATCCCCCTGACTAGACGGTGGCCCACACACCAAATGAATACTTAACAAAACATGAGCAACACTTCATTTCATCCCTCTTATCTCTCAAGTGATGCCACCTCTGCTGAGACATCCTTCATCTGGAGAAGACAAAGCAAACGTACTTGAAGAACTTCAGACCTTCGCCGTCTCAAAAACTCAAATCTATTTTCATCCACGTGTGACCGTGGCGCATCAAAAGCATGCATCGCATCAAAAGCATGCATCGCATCCTGCTGTGGGTGCGTTTGCCAAAGAAACACTTTAGCTAGGATTGTGCGTTCGTGTAAAACAACAGAGCCGCTCTCTGCGGTGGCACGGGGCTGCGAAGGGAGTTGTTTCTCCTGAACACAACCCTGGTGCAAATCTCAGGGGTAATTAGTATCTTTGTGCCTATTGAGCACATCAAAAAAGCCCGCTCTGTCACATCTCACCGGCAGCTTCATAATGCATGGAGGGAGGGAGGGAGAGAGAGAGGCTGAGGTGGGGGTGGGAGGGTTGGGTGGAGGAGGTGGTGCTGCAGGTGGTGGGTGGTTGAAGTGAATAGCTATATGTCGCAATTACGACGGCGCTCTGCAAAATGCGACCGAGGTTCAATAGAGATTTTTCCTCTGCAGAATAGAAGAGGGTAAGAAGCCTGTCTATAGAAACTGTGGGTGTAATGAGATGTACAGAAACAAAAAAAAAGACACAGGGAGAAAGATGAGAGAGAGAGTGAGATGGGAGAGAAAATAGAAATGTGTGAAAAGAGTGCTATATGCAGACGAGACAGAGACATGGAAGAAGAACCACTGGTTTTGAAAGAGATAAATGGTTTTAAGGGGGAAGAGAAGTAGGAGACGGGATGTTTGGGATAAAAGGGAAATAAAGGAAGCGTTATAAAAACTGTGGTAGCTGTTTGGAAAGACAGACAACCGACCACAAAGGTAAAAAATACTGTAGAAATGTAAGGGCAGGAATATTACAGTGATTTGTTTCTTTTTGCAAAATCCCCATTGGAAGTGAAATAAAGCTCATATTGAAATATCAGTATTTAGTAAAACACTGAGGGATGAACTCAACCTGATAAACCGACTGAATTCTTCTCATTTAATTATTCAGTCTGACCTCATTTTCATGTAAGAACATTTCTGTTTGGGAATTGGGGGGGGGGGGTATTTTGTTTTTGCTCTAAACATTTAGTAGAGAGTGACATATTCATCCCACCAATGTCATTTTAAATCAACACAGACGCTGAAGTAATGGAGCCTGGGAGCGGTTATCTTCACGTTTTTCCTCGATGTTCAAAGAAATAAGTTGATTTAAGAGTTGCTGCATCATCTTCCATCCGTGGTAATCGACCGTTTTGTGGCCATTTTTGTGACAATTTTGCATGGATGCAATTTTTTCTGCCTGTAGAATACAACAATTGCAGCCCGGTTTCTTAAAGGGATAGTTTGGATGTTTTGAAGTGGGGTTGTAAAGGTGTTTATCCATAGTCAGTGTATTACCTACAGTAGATGGCGGTGGGCGTGCCCCCAGTTTGGAGTACTAGCACGGGAGCAAAGCAATGTACTGCTGTGGAAGGGGGAAGCAACAAAACGGATTTTAAACACCTAAAAAAATCAATATCAGTTTAAGTGTATGCTATATTAGGTATTGTTTTCACCGGCGTTGGTTTGTTTGTCTGTCTGTCTGTTAGCAGGATTACTCCAAAAGTTTGCAATGGATTTGAATGAAATTTTTTGGAGGGGTGGGATGTGGCACAATGAACAATGGTGGCGATCCGGATCATGATCTGGATTCAGGAATCTTTTTAAGAATTCTGATCAGCCTGAGCATTAAGACCACAGGGTATAACACATGCGCAGTGTGACTGATGACGTATGACCCAGCCTTCTTCCTCCTTCTTCGAGCAGAGAGATACGTGTGTGGTAGATGACGTCCGCGGTGAGAAAGAAAAAAGCGGTAGATGATGGGATGAGAGACAACGTAGTGTAACGTTATACAGACACAACAAGGCTGCTGAATGAGAGAGGCATCCGCCGATACGTTACACGGAAACACACTGTGTTAATAAGAAGCCGACCACCTCACGGTACCACCAGCTGTGAGCTGGGATCTGTTTTTAAAGGCGGAGGTCTGTGCTCTCCGAGTGCTATTCTAGTTTAGAATATTTTCCGATGGGGAACTGAACTGAAAGTGAAACTTATCTTTACTGTTTTTGTTAACGGAGTCTGGTGGCTTTGAAGACAGCATAAGTACCTCATACAACCCCACTTCAAATAATCTGAACTATCCCTTTAACACCGCCTCCACAGCTCGGATTGACGCAGTTGTTTTCCAACAGGAGAAATGAGCTTCAATGAGCTCAACACAAGAAAAATAGCTGATAAACAAGTTAAGAGTTTGTTCTCTTAGAGATTCACTAACGAAACCCTTCCTTCAGAAGGTACCTTTCCTTCTCTAGTATTCCATACTAGAATTTTAGTCAGCCATTTTCAACAACTCTGGATGTGCAATATGGGAAGTGGGTGGATTAGATTTACACATTACCATCAGTCCCACTGATTCAGTCAGCACAAAAAACACATTTGAAACCATTAGTCATCTCAGGATTTTGTGCGAAATTGAAAGACAGCTGTCGATCCTGTCTCCAAGTCCCTGAATGTATCCTTGAAATCCACCAGTTACAAGTCGTCTGACGTCACTGCTCATTTAAACTGATGTCCTCGGTGATTTAGCAGAGTCACATCCTCATTATTGACTATTAGAATATTTACATTCAGTGTACAGGAGCAGGACTCTCACTACCATCGTTCGGTGTGATGATTCAACAAAGCGACTCGACGGGAAACTCACCAGTATCATGTGACCGGTGGAGATGTCCATGTTGGAGTGGGCGGGCTCTTCGCTCCAGGAGGAGAGGCTGCTCCGTGCCGAGGGGCTGACGGCTTGACCGCCGTCGCTGAACTGAGAAGACACGCTGTTGATCCTGGAGGAGATGGGCTCCGGACGTTCAGACGGAGGCTTGACCGCCATGCGCTGCCGACAGAGCTCCTGCAGGAAGGAAAGGCGGAGACAGGTGAGTCATTGTTGTCATGCGGTTAGGGAACTTTGTAGTGTCGTAACATAGTAGAACTAAAAGACATTTGGTGGTCATTTGAAGTAACATGACAGAATCAAACCCCTCATGGTAGACACCGTTGCCTTGCTCTACCCTGCAACCTTCAAAAAGGAATGAAACACTTAAACCTGGCGGTGTTCACAGTGAATGTTTTTAGTCAGGCTCAGATCAGCCTCAGATGTGTTGCGACTGCCTCGGGTGACCTGAGGTTTCACTTTGATGAACGGAGGGTGAGAAGAATCAACTGCTTTTATGTGGAGAGTTGATGGGTTGTATTTTTACTCTGTATGTTGCAATGCTGCAAATCCCACCATTATGTGTTCACCTTCACTTTCTGACAGCATCATTATTTGTCTGTAACCAGAGAATATTTATTTTTGTAAAAAAAAAAAAAACTTGCAAGGGTGGATTTTGCATGACTTTGGCTCGAGGAAAAGTCATGGAGAGACATCGCAATTCTTCAAATTTAAAACGCCACCATCAATGAAAAGCTAGGCAAATAAAACTTCATATCATCTCTCATCCCGAGTGTAGCATTGACAATGTTTTACTGCTCATGCAACAAGCTTCATTAGTTCTACTGACTAATGGGAAGTCCCAGGCTTTTAAACCTCTGTGGGACCTTCCAGCCGATTAGACTGTTGTCAGGCTATTAAATAGGTGTTATCGGCCTCTATAGGCACCATAGATGTGGGTCAATAGGGGCCTACTACACCCAATAGTAGGTTTTATCATCAATTCACATGGTAGATCAGCACACCTCTAGCAACCTTAATAATGATGGCAGGAGCAGAAGCAGAAGTCAGCCCAGGAGGCCGGGGTTTGCATCCCGCGTGAAAGCAACACCACGTAGTTGTCTTTGAGTATTGAAGTGGTAAGTGGTTTTGTTGTCTAAAACTAAAGAAGTTGGAGTTCTGTTATGCTTTCACTTTACAACGTAGTAGACATAGTAGGCCTATATTGACCCACATCCATGCTACTTATAGTGGCCGATAACATCTATTTAATGAACTGAATGGACATTGATGTCACATATAAGTAGTTAAGGTTGGGTCATCCAGGTCACATGGTCATCATGTGACAGTCAGACTTACATGATTTAAGGTGTGATTTAGTGTAAAACCACCTTTGATGGATAATAAAACCATAAAACCACAACAAAACCACAACCTTAAGAGTAAAGGTAGGTTAAATCTAGCTTAAGCTAGTTGAAATCCTGCAGACTGGTTGCAAACATCTGGGCAGAAGTGGTGAATGAGTACAAGTTTTCCACCACAAGGCACTTCACCTCCAACTGCTGTTATACTGGCCTGCTTCCAGGATGAACAGCATGCATGCTCAGCAAACCCTGGATAAATACAAACTTTAGAAAAAGTTTTTGGGCTAAGTATGCCAGTCAGTGTCTCAGCAGCAAATACAATGTCTTCATTCAGACTCCTGAGCAACTGTCATTTTCTGTCTGTTGGATATGTGACCACAATGAAATGGTGACACCATGTTGAGATATCCCTCCACGCCTTCCCTACACAGCTCCCAGCAGGAACGTCAGTGAGTGAATGACTGCCACTTCATACAGGAGACAAGACAATTACAAAGACAATGTTCTAAATGTAGAGCTGCAATTTTTACTCGTTGTACATGTTGGAGAAGCACCGCTCAATGAGACTGGTACAACTGATCCACCAAAGTGATTACAATTCATCCTGAAGGGGACATGACTGTATGTACCAAATTTCTGGCGATCCATCCAATAGTTGTCGAGACATTTCACTGACCGGCTGACCAACCGACAGTGCCATCAAATCTAAAACACCTCAAAATAAAGGGCCAATGTGAGGTTATAGCATAGGAAAATGGGTGTATTAGTCACAGGAATGCAGTTATAAAAAGAGTGCTACCTAGGGTCAACAATATTGCTGTCGATCACAAACCCCTATGTGACGATTAATACATCAGTAATCAATATGTCAGATCAACGGGCCCTCGAGAAAGACAATAAACTTCGAACCACCCAATTAATTTAATCCTGGATAGGCATGTAGGCAAGTGAAGCCAAAGCTGAAGTGCCTTAAACTTGCATTCTCTCTAACAGCCAGCAGGGGGCGACTCCTCTGGTTGCTAAAAGAAGTCTGATTGTATAGAAGTCTCCGAGAAAATGAGCCTACTTCTCTCTTGATTTATTACCTCAGTAAACATTGTAAACATGAGTTTATGGTCTCAATCACTAGTTTCAAGTCTTCTTCACTAAACCACGACGTTATCTTACAACTTTAACCCTTTCACCAGTGGTTTCAGTTCATGAAAGTTAATTGTAACATTTTAACAAAGATGGCAACGACCAAAATGTCAAACTTGAGGATCAAAACCATAGTCCACAGATGGGTGATGTCATGGTGACTGCGTCCACTTTATACAGTCTATAAGCACGAAGTTAAAAGAACACAACAGTAAATGTCACCTGTCACATCCTCTACACGTGAAACCATACATCACACTACGAAGGGCACCGGCTGCAGCAGAAGATGTGGGCTGGATCTCTGTGGGTATCTGTGTTTCTTAATGAGAGGGATGCTGATGATTAACTAACGACCGGTTTGATTGACGGTGGAGGTAATGTGAGCAGGCCTTCATTAGTCTGCACCTGATCCGACTGATATTCTCGTAGGTCGGCGCGCTGACACTGATCTATGAGCTCGGACACAGACTTATAAATGTGTGCAGATTATTAAAGTGCTTCGGTACCCGGCAGCACTGCTGGTGGGAGGCAAACACAAACATGAGAATGAAGAGACAGATACTATAGGAAGCACTGAAAAGAGCTAAATACAATCTGCCGTGCTGTATTTATAGATGTTTTAGTCCTTGGACTTCCAAAATGTACGTGTTTGGTCAGCTTACAATAATTAATGGATGAGCAGAAAATCATTCGACAACAATTCTGATAATCGTTTAAGATATTTATCAAGAAAAATGGCAAACATTTACTGGTTCCAGCTTCAACTTTTGAGTTTGCTGGTCGGACAACCCAAGCAATCTGACAACGTCACCCTTTGGGGAAATCCTGATGGTTATTTGTCATTATCTGGCATTTAATGAACCAAATTATTAATTGATTAATCAAACAAAATCACCAACATATGATTGAAAACAATCCTTAGTTGCAGCCCAATAGCTAAAGTGTCATGAAATAACATTTTCTTGAAAACCAGCCAATAAGCCAGAGTCCTGAAATCAGTTATTTTTCTCCAACAGATCATGTTGGATGTTCCATTGATAGTTGGAGGCTAAATAGATTTAACAGAATTAGTTGTGTTTCTATGGTTACAGATCCGCAGAGCTTGTAAATCATCTTATATCATAATAAAACCATTTCAATCAATATTCTGTATCAAATGATTCATTTATTTAATAGTTACATGTATAACTAGAAGGGGAGCGCAGACGTCCACCAAGGCTGTTTCTATAAGTGAAAATAATGCTTGTATCCGTCTCGTGGTTTGAATCCCCTCCAAAACGTAATGGGTTCTTCTTCGGCCCATGCTACACCCTTCTCTAAAGTTTCATGAAAATTTGACCAGCAGTTTTTCCGTAATCCTGCTGACAAACAGACAAATAAACCAAACCAAAAACATAACCTCTTTGGCGGAGGTTATAACTGGATAAATGTATGATGAGGTTTTCCATTAGGACCTTGATTAACCCTGTCAATCTCTGCGCTGTTTTTGGTTTAGCTCAATGTATATCATCCCAATACATTGAGTGGAATACAATACAATGTACCATTGACCACAGTATGTGCTTCAATGCACCTTTACAGAATTTGGAAAACCAGTTTGGGTTTATTTTGTGACAGCTGACACTGTTACTGAACTTCTTGGGTTAAAGCTGCAAATATGTGCTATTTCATCCCATTGTTCACCTTTCTATTTGATCATTTTCATGCCAGAACTTTCAAGGATTTTACTCCTTTGAAATCTTGCCAGACCAGGAAGGAAAAAGCATCTGAAGCATCATGGCACATTAACGCTCTCCCTTTAGCCTCTTCTTGGCAAAGCAGATTAAATGTCACTGCATGTTTCCCAGACGGTTGTTTCACAGTCAGGAGAAGCATTTCCGTGATACCAGCGGTGGATCACGCTAACTGGTCAATTTGGGATGTTTAATAATAACCAAATATTGGCCCCATAAATTGGTCTAACCCCTTCTGGCTGTTAAATACAGCAGTTAGTCTGGTTCCCCGTCTGTGCGTCGGTGCTACATCCTCAGCAACACGGAGCCCAATCAGCACAAAACACGCATTGTGGGTGTTTTGTCTGGAAGGGAAACACACAATCAATAGCATTCATATTTCAACGAGGCCCACACAGTGAACTTTGCAGCAGCGGCGAATTTCTTTTATGATGTAATTAAAACTGATTCAAAATGTCTTCCCCCCGAGAGCCAATTAGAGGACAAAAAGGCCAAAATTTGAAGGAATAATATAACCGCAAGACAGGTTTAGAGTCTAAACAGCGCAAATTTACAGCGCCTCTGAAGTCTCCTCCCCGAGCTGCTTCCATACAAACACAAGTATCTTTATTTACAGCGTATTGATTTTCAACGATACATACTTCATCAGGTGGCGAGACGCGTCAACGTTAATCACTGCGGCTTACGATCTGGATGAGAGTCTGGTGTGCATTTTCCAGCTTTGTCTCGGTGTTGCCTTTTTATTTTATGCCCTTAATGACAGAGTAGGTGAGACTAAGTCAGACTCCCAAGGAGACTTATACCGAACGCATTCAGTCTTGTCTCTGCTTAGCGTGGTAGCAGGGGAGCCTAGTGGCTGAACAGATGCCTGTAAGTGAAACAGGATCAACTGTACCGTGAAAATGTCAAGTTACTAAACTATGCACTCACTGATTATGGTATATCATAGCATTGGTTTTCATAAATTGCCTATATGTCTGTTAGTTCATTTTGTCATTTTGGGCGGTTTGAAAACTCCTCATTGTTGGTGTGTTCAAGGACATCTAATAGTTCAGTCTCCTGCCAAAAAGCAGACATTTGAACGCAATAAATGAGAAAAAGATCTTTTCCAGGACTTCCATATTCGTTTTTTTTGTCTTCTGGATTAATTTTTCTGACAGCTCATGAATGAAATGCTTTTGTTTTTTCTAAGATGTTGGCGCGTCCATCCATTCTCACAACTGCCTTAACTTTGACAATAAATAAAGGCGGATAAATGTTCACCATGATGGATGGTCAATCTCTAGAAAAGCCGTAAGTCTTTTCAAATTGATTTTAAAACAACTGAAATTAATGAAAACAAATGTCCGTCTGGAAGGTAGAAAATCAATTGTACCATTTGAAAAACACTCAGCAGAAATTATGTGAGTTTTTTCTTTTTAATTGTTAGCAAATGAACCATCAGTATATAAGAGAAGTCACATTTATTTTACTTCTGGAAAACCTACCAATATGATTTCCTATGTCCTGAAGATGATTTTGTTTGGTGGCCTGAAACAATTTTCTTTCAGGCCACCCCAAAAGAAATCAATCAACACCGCTAAAGGTACGAGAGAAGGGAGTGTCCACATTGAAAGCAATAAAAACAGTTACCACTGAGAAGTTAGAGACATGTGGAAACATGTGATCAATGTCAGTGCTTTAACAGTGCATGTGTGCCTCATCAACCCTCCCTGCATGAATAAAGGTTAAAAGAAAAGCCCCAACAACCGCCTCTCATGGGCGCCATGCCAGGGAATCCACTTGGCGCCACATGACCGTCTCGAATCATGCATCACCCCGGGGCGACGGCGGGCGTGTCAGTGACGGGAGGCGTGTGCCACCCAAAGTACCCCTTCTTTATAAAAGCCCGCTAATGGGAATGAAGACTGGGTTTGGGGGTCGGGGTGTGTCAGCAGGGCCCGTCGGGGCCCATCGGGGCCCATTGGGGCGCCTCTGTTTACACGCCCTTCTGACCAAAACAAATGTAGGGGCCTTCATCCGAGTGCTTTGCCTCTGTGCTTGAACAAACAAACAAATAAAAGGGGGGAACATGATACAATATGGTGGAGTCGAGGGAGGGGGGTTGAAGAGCCAATACTGATACCAATGAGTCTGGACTGCAGCTGCTGAAAGCTTTTACAATCAGATATTTAAATGTGATGAAGAAATAAATCCACTAAACTTTGAACTTTTGACACTTAATATTGTTATAATTTCAAAATGTATCATCATCAACAAACAGCGAGCATGTTAGTTATTGTTTCTTTTATCCCTGTATTTCAATGAAAGCAGTTGCTTGAGATATCACCGTCAAAGCTAGTAGATTTAAAAACTGAACTAATTTCGACCAGAAATAGAAGCTAAACCAAAGCTACCATGTTTATTCTCATGGTAGAACCTCAGGCAGTCACCATGCTGAAAGCCTTGCTATCTGCAAATGTTGAATTAAGATTAGCATGGACTCAAGTTGCCCGACTAATGACTAAATTAGTGTTGCAAAAGCTATTCTGTCATATATAGAAAAAAAAACGCTGGCTTGTTAGAATTTCCTAAACCAATCAGAATCGTAAAGGACAGATCGGAACTGAGCTCAGCAGTGATTTAATTGGACTGGGTTAAATGTTTGAGGTACTATTGGACGAAAACCCCAGATTATCTTCGCTGCCAAAGTTGCCGAAGCTAAAGCCTGGCACCTCCAATGCTTTTAATTTATGGTTGGGGTCTTAAACGACTTCTTAAGAGACAGTAGATGATTAGTTTATTTTAAGGGGTGACGGCCCCAGTTTGTTTCAATGACCCGCGACTAGTGAACTGCCCCATTAACAACTCTTTTGGTTCTGTATTTTTTAATACCAACCCCTAGCAATATAGTTTAGAGAATATTATAGATCCGAGATGAAACTGACAGAAGGGTGGGACTCAGGAAAAGTCGCTATTACAAATCTGTCTGCTACGTCAGAACCACAGACAGTGTCGTGGATAACAGCACAGTTAGGCTACTGATATTTCAGAGCCATGGTCAGGGCCATAGATTCGGATTTACTGATATTTCAGAGCCATGGTCGGGGCCATAGATTCAGATTTACTGATATTTCAGAGCCATGGTCGGGGCCATAGATTCTAACTTACTGATATTTCAGAGCCATGGTCGGGGCCATAGATTCTGATTTAC